>JAZHYW010055325.1:0-11747 GCA_037355805.1 Ixodes ricinus | reverse complement strand
CAGTAAAAGTCCTTGCAGGGCCCCTTTAAAGGCTGGCGTACCAGACACGAGATTCTGCAAGGCAGAACATGCTCCTCATTATGGGGGAGGAGGAAACAGGCAACGGTGGACAGGGTAGAAGGTGGGAGAGGAAGAAGCGGGGGAAAGGTGGAAAGCCCAAACTCGTCATCGGTCTTTAACCCCTTAACTGGGGACTTTTTGACCAAAAATATCTGTAAAATGGGGAGTTCTTTTTCTTTTTTAATGTGTTTCTAGCTCTTGAAGGTATAACAACAATCTGAAAACAAATTTATTTATATCAAGTTGGATGTGCACCCTGGCACTTGCTACAACCCAAAATGGATCTTTCACTGTGCTGGCGTCTTGCCAGGTTGCAGCAGACCCCGAAGTTAATGGTGTTTCCATAAGCAATTGTTCCGCTGTGTCATCTTCAATTTTCATGTCGGATCCCAGGGAGCATTCCATCGAACTCGAGAAATCAACATCGCAGTCGCTGTCCTTGCAAGTATTTTGCAGCAGCACAGCGATTTCTTCGTCAGTCAAGGGACGCGCTGGCGTTTGCTGGACGCCATTTTCCAAACAAACAGTCAAAGGTATCATACAGGGGTCTTCAACCTTTTTTTTGTGCTGCCATGTATGCATCGTTTTTAAAACTTAGAATGTTTCCAATATATGAGGATAGATGGCGCATCCTACCCACACGCTAAATTTAGCAAGTGTTTAAAGACGCGCTTCCCAACAGCCAAGAAAGGGCAGCACATCTATAGACGTGCTTCCCAATCTGCAATCAAAATTGCACGCGCGTCTAAAGACGCGCTCCCCAGTTAAGGGGTTAAGGACGACGCCTAGGACAACCTCAGGGACAACGCCTAGGACGACCTCAAGGACGACGTTTTAGGACAACCTCAAGGACGACTTCTAGGATGACCTCAAGAGTGACTTCTAGGATGACCTTGAGGACGACGTCTAGGACGACCTCAAGGACAACTTTAGGATGACCTCAAGGATATGACTTCTAGGATGACCTCGAGGACAACCTCTCGGAACACCTCAAGGATGACCTCAAGGACGACCTCAAGGACGACATTTAGACGACGCCTAGAGAAATTCAGCCTTTCCACTCTGGTGAAAACCAGAGTGGAAAGACTGGAAAGGTTGCCGCTATCTATGAGCGTGGCCGGCAAGCCGGTTGTCTGGTTGCCGCCGTCGCTCATAGGTGGCGGCAGCTGTCCGAAGTTCTGTGACGACATTTGTTTGGTACCGGACACGATCCTGGGGAACCTAGCCCTTAACAGCTCCGCTGTTTAAAAAAAAAGGAATGGATGTGTTGTTTCTGAAGGTTAATTACTATAAGCTACTGCTTCTCTTGAGAATTGCTCTTTGTGTTCGGATAGACTGACCCCCCATTCACACTGGAAGCGGATCCGCGTTCGCGAAGCGGTTGCGAACGCGGATCCGCTTCCAGTGTGAATGAGCCCCGAGTGCCCCTTGAACCCTGCAGTATTTTATTACAAAAGTGGGACTCAAATTCTACACTCATATGAAGCATGTAGTATAGCAATTCCTTATGCAAAAACTTTTACCCTGTACTGTGTAGTATTTCATCCCTTTGTTTACACCCTCGGTAATTACCTCTTTTGAAATCTGCTAAGACTAGTTTGTATTTTAATTTTTTCATTCCTTCAATAAAGATATAGGAACGTATGAAAAGGAGAAACTGCCAGTTCCCTCTCTTCACATTCTCTGCACCTTTGCAACACAGCCAATATATCAGCATAGGTGCAAGGGGGTTCACCTCAATGGTGTGGACGATGTGACGGGGCCCAGTGACCTCAGGATCAAAGACGAAGTGTCCCCTCTGCGTGGACAGGCTGGCAGAGGCCTTGGTGACGCCGGGTTGCTTCAGGACGGCCGTCTCAATAGAACTGACGCACGAGGCACATGTCATGCCTTTGATCTGGTGAAGTATAGGAGCGGGTAAATTAAACAAATTTGCAAGTATCGTTTTGAATTTCTGAAATATAGGTAGCCTGTAAAGTATGCTGTTCTTGTTCTAGTCGCAAGAAGTGGTAAAAATGTTGACTATTTGGATTTATTCTCTTTTTTTTTACTATTAGTGTTTCAGTTATTGTTTTTTGTCTTTTAATTATACATTTAGTCTAGACCTAATAAATAATTGTTTTGGTTATTTTTTTTTCCTTTTTCTTCTATTTTATTTTTTACATAAACCTTACCTCACACCTGCCAAAGCCCACGTTAGGGGTGAACCTTCTTCGTAAGAAAAAACGCGACTTTATTTCCAGTAAAGAAATGCTATTGCGACCCTTGGAGGGAACTCTGCTAAGAAGCAGGGTTAAGGGTGCTTGGGATTCAACGGCAGCAGTCAAACACGCGACAGTAAGTTTCCCGTACTAAGATGCACTATTCACGTCTCAACAATGATCAGAAAAAATCTAAAGCTTCGCCAATTAATTTAATTACTTTAGAGGCAGAATTAACCAGAAACACAACGACGCGTCACAACTTTATAGAAATTTAACAATAAACCAGAGCTCTAAAAAAGCACACTGTCCCAATTTTCCTTTTGGCAGAGGGAAAAGTCAGTTTTACAGTTGAGAATCACAAATTATGTTCAGGGACATTGAAGCGACTGCCAAATCCATAATTATAAGTTTGAACAGTCAGCTTCATAAGAACTTCTTGAGAACAAAGTAAATATCCCAAAATATCTTGATGACAGGTATAAGCTGTGGAAAAAAAAGAAAAAGAAAAGACAAATGCAAATCGCTTGTCTCATACCACAAAATAGACAACACCGTTATAGATCATTCTAAGGATGAGAGCACAGCCAGCTAATGGTGGCAAGTTAACATGGCAGTGCTGGTAATCCCAATTCCACCAATGCCAATGTGATCCAAGCTAGACAGCAAGTAAGCAACAGCCTCCGCCACTTACTCTGAGCTCGATTTCCCCATATTGGTACTCGAGGTCTTCGATAAGCGAGGCCTGGTAGCCGAGATCGCAGGTCACCTCGACCAGTTGCAGGGGTGATACTTTTCTGGGATCATATTTTACTTCCGCCCTCTCGGCCAAGAGGCTGACCAGAGCCTGAGCAACTCCTAGTAGAAACACAGAAGAATAAGATTTATCATCAAAATCTCTTCTAGAAAACATCTAAGCCAAGATCAATAACATTTTTTTTTATATCTAATCTTCTAAAATAACTTGTCCTTGCCAAAAAAAAAAAAAGAGAGCTTTTTTATTACATACAGTCAAACCTCGATGTAACGAACTTCTATGTAACGAAACCCTCGATGTAACGAAGTACATAACTTTTTCTAACCGCAAGTGTATGCACGCCATGTATTTTTGACCTCTATTTAACGAAGTCCCGTTTGCCGAAATTTTTATGTAACGAAGTTTCACGGACAATTTGGCACAAACTTTTGGGTCCCAAAGAAGATTTTGGGAAGCACATGCGCTGAAACGGGCCCCCGATAAAGCGCAGAGGGTGAAACGGGCCGAATCTGGCGAGTGGGGTGTACAGAATGGCCACTAGAGGACACTAGAGCCGCCGCTGTTTCGTCCGTCGGCTTCGTTCGCGCTGCGTAGTTTGTTTCGAGGCCTAACTAAAAGCGTGCATTTCTCGTTGTCCTGGGCGATGGAGCCATGAAGGCGATAAAGCTACCCCTAACAACGTCGACCTCGACGACTTTCTATACGCCGACTCTGCTGTCATGCGACGGAGGAGGTGACCGACGAGGCGATAGCTAGCGATGTTCGTGGGAACTCGCAAGACGGGGACGACATCAAGCCTGATGAGAAAGACACCTGCGATGTGCCCAGTAACCGTGAAGTGGTGGACGCGATCAATGTCTTGAGGTGGTTCGCAAGCACATAGCAAGACGAAGACGCGATGCTAGCCATCTGGCTATGCGAACATCGTGTGATGCCAATAATAATGCCAAGAGTGTTCCAGAAAAAGGTGACGGACTAGTTTCAACCGAAATAAAGGCGTCCTCGGTGAGTTTTGTGCACCCGAGAAACATTTGTGGAAACTTTCTTTAACGTTAGCCCCGAATTTCTATGTAGCGAAATTTCGATGTAACGAAGTAAATTCCGAATTTTACCGACTTCGTTACATCGAGGTTTGACTGTATTTGCAAATCAGAACACACCGCAAAATAATAAGTAGGCACTCGATCTCGTGCAAGCATCCACCCCATGTTTAATTAAATTTCAGAATTGGTCGCACCATATAAGGCGGGGCAAGTTTGATTGGCCCAGTGACTTATGGCAATGCCCGTTTCCAATATAAAAATATGCTTTACGCAGCTCATATGAAATTCTGCATGAGTGACATGGCCCGATTTAAGCAGCAGGCTGGATCTAAATACCTCTCCCCCAAAAGAGGACTGATATTCATAAAACAGTGATCAAGAGTGTGCTATTTATATTGTCTTCGTACAAAACTGTAACATAAAAAGCTTTCTATTCAAAAACTAACAAACGGACGCAGTAAAACTCAACTTTGACAATTCAATGAGAGGATAGAAAAGTTAGCCAGTCAACTTCTTTAATGAAAAAGACAAGACACGTTTTTTGTAAACATATAAATAAGCCATCATGATCTAACAAATGAAAGATAATTTTGCCAGATGATATTCTTTATTCATTAGTACAACAAATTTTCTCCCACTGTGATGTCCCATACTTATCTGTGAGCTCAAATGGAAGTTTAGAAACTACACTGCTGCATGCTTATGTATAAGCAGGTTTTTCTGACCTTGAGACAAGAGGAATTTCCATAGAGCGTGTGACTGCTGTACGAGACCTAAATGTCATAAGTTGGCTGCATTTTACAGAACGGGAGAAAAAGCTGGACACTTGGCTCTGAAAGCATTGCCTCGAAAGACAGCAAGCTATTTCAGGAGGCAGCTCTTTAGAGTCAACCATTGTACCTCACTTCTCTCGTCCGAGGCAGGCCCGGTCAGAAAGTCTACGAAATGAAAAAACATTGAGGATGGGGACGGAAACAGTACTTCTTTCATTGAACAATAACATAGAATGGCACAAAATATAAGACCGTCTCCCAAAGGTTTCAACGTTCTCAAACAAAGAAAAGAGAAAATTGTTAAAAAAAAGGAAAGGGAAATTTACTATAAATATAGAAAGTTCATGAAAGAGCTGGAGTCACGACAAGGTATCAGTAATGTAGTTATCTCTGGCGCTAGGAATTCAACCTCTGTCATTGTCAGTGATAATGAAGGTGCAGAAATATTGTTGTTGACAGTCCCAGAGAGAAATGTACTTTAAATTTAAAAGTTTAAAAAGCACCAGCTGGCCACGACAAGGTATCGTGTGAATCTAGTTATCTCTGGTGCTAGGAATTCGACCCTCTGTCATTGTCAGTGATAATGAAGGGGTAAAGAAATGCTGCTGTTGACAGTCCCCATTACCAACGATTCAATGACTTTTCTCCCAAATCTGTTGCTGCACCCGCCCAGTCTTCTAGTATCAGAGAAATAAGGAGTAGAGTCATCACACAGTGCAGCTGTGAATGAGAATTGGGTGAAAAAAACTCATTTGAAGCTCTTTGATGCTTCCAAGCTGTGTTCTCCAAGTCGATGGTTAACGCATCTCCCCAGTTTGCCTGACATGTACTGACCTCGCCGCAGCTTAGTGGAATTGCACTAAACCTTTCTTCTTCGTACTGTATGAACTTTTGGGCATATTTTATATTGCAACCTATAGGACTGTCGCTCCCATTAACCTTTCTACACATCTGTATAAGGTGCATACCATAAGAAAAAACCATACTGGTTTCGAACTTGGACACGATAGGATCTTAAACGGTGCGCGGGAATTGTGCATGTAGGGAATCACAGCAAAACAACCTTTCTCTTTTTGCGCATTACAGCCATGCGGAAGTTGTGGCCTGAGAATGAATCTCTCAAGAGTGGAATGAAGCAGGTCCCCAGGAAAGCCCCGCTTTTTGCAACCTATGATGCTGCAACTTGAGGCTACTTTCGGAGAAATGCGAACACGACTTGGAGAATGAGGACTTGAAAAGTGACCTCACTATGCATCTTATTCACCAACACGCAATTTTCAATTATTATTCAGAAAGTCTGCATTCGATGATCCTCCCTGTACCATAATAGTAGGTGCGCAATTGGCAGTAACTATGTTTGTCTGTGCTATCTTGAGGAGAATTGAACAGGCAGTGAAAGCAGTACCTGGGTGCTTATACACCAACTCAACCCTCGGTTATGTCACGCCTTGGTGGTGGCACGTTGGGCGCACCTCTGGTCTGGGGCTGTGGGCGGAAGTCACCATGCGGGACGGGCATTACTGTGTTGTTTTGGAAGAAACCAGACTAAAACCTGCCTTCTCGTCAAAATGCCGACTGGGGCTGTACCAAAAGAGCCGGGAAAGGTTTGAAGATCAGTTTTCACATGTTTTCTGTCTGCTCGGTTCGTCCGAGAACGTGGATAGGTGCCGTGAAAAGGGAAAACCAGACACCGTCGGACCACGATTGCTTGTGCGCGGAAAGCACTTTGGGTTGAATTCACGGATACTTGTGGTCGTCAGATTTATTTTGTTTTGTTCCAACATGAACGTGGAAAAACTGTCAAGTTGTCCGGACCACCCGCGGACCATGTTCAGTGCGTCTTCACGTTCAAACGGCCGTCTGATTGTTCAAACTGTCGTCTGCTCTTTCAAACTCATTCAAACTGTCGTCTGCTCATTCAAACGACAGCGGCCAGTAGACCAAACGTTGCAATAAGAGGTAAGTGCAGGCCTCAAAAGACTTTCAAGTTTGAAGGTTGTTTGGGGTAAGTAGGCTCGGTGTAAACAGTAGATACAAGAAGATGTTGATCATTGTTACCAGTGGCCATCACCGACTTGTTATGCCTGATTCACTTGGTCCGATTCTGCTTGCGATTTTCAGTATCGACGTCGAGCATCGCAGCTACCGTCCACGCTTTTGCAGCCTGAGCGACGTCGCGACTGAAAATAGCGAGCAGAATCTGCATCATGTAAATCAGGCTTTAGCGTTCATCGTCAAAATGAATCACTGCATGTCACATTATTTACACAAAGTTTTGCGATGTAACGAGCCTCATTAATTTCAATCAGGCCACTAAAGTGGTAAGGCAATGCCAGGAAGACGTAGAATCAACAATTCCAATGCGAAGAAGAGCACGGCGACTCACATCGACGCCGACAACATCACATTCCAGTGGTTTGTTGATGCGGGACGCAGCGCTTCTTGCCCACAGCCCATCACGGTACCGCTGGCGTACTGCTAGGGGCGCTCCGGTTTGTTTGTAAACATGAGCTGGTGTACAAAGCGTTGGTCCCTAAGAAAATAGACCATGCAAGAAAGCATGGTGCTCTTCTCTAAAACATGTTTGAAAATATGTTTCTGGGGGTTCAGGCAAGAATGAGAGCGTGTAAGTTTCCGGCTAAGACATCAACCTTCTTGCGTCTCTCGTGCAACCTTTTTCAATTGCGTTTCACCACCCCTACGTGATATGCTGTAAAGGTGTGCTGGGTACGAACCTTCTAACTTGAGCAGGTTCTTTTCCACGGCGGAGACACAAGACGCACAAGTCATGCCCCTGACATGGAGGTGGCATTTTTCCAGGGGTTCATTTCTTCCGTCTGCCGCGAGGAGAAACACTCTGGGTGGACTTTGCAGTGTAGAGTCATCTTCTGCAGGTGACACCCTGAGCCTGGGTACATGGAAAACGGCAAGAATTCAGGATTCAATTAAGCTAATAAAGCTTACTAACAGCACCACAGAGCTTAACACTTTTGGCTTAACAAACTAAAGAAGTTTTTTTAGCAAAATGTTGCATACAATTTTAAGGCTTTCCAGGTGTTTTTTTTTTTCTAAAACCAGATAAGACATACTTGACAACGCTGCAGAAAGTCATCCTTTTAAGATTTCTCCTGTTGGTTGGCAAGAGCAAGGTTGCAAGAAAATATATCCTATAGGTTGTTCCATGTTATGCATAATAATGGTGACGTTCGGCACCGACACCATGCCTCCTGTTCCACAAGCTTTTCCTGATCAAGTTGCCATTTTAAAAAAAAGTTCCAAGTAAGAAAGGCATGCAGCTTCAGTGTTGTGTATTGGAATGTGTCACATACAACGCTTAATATGCCCCTTCACTGAGAAGTTTTGAGTAGTGGTGGTAATAGCAAACAGAAGCACTTCCAGAATTTCTTTACCATACTGCAGTGAAATACCCAAATAAAACAAGAATGCATCTTCCATCGCAAGTTACATTGAAGATTTCTACGTTACTATTAAGTGGTACTGGGTCAACTTGCAAATTCCTCAAACAAGTCAACAGGTTGATTCGGCGTAGGTAGAAGTTCTTACTAATTTCAGGTACTTTGAGGCTGGAAGACGGCGTCGATTTGACCGAAGCTGTCTTGAGGAGCGGCGTCGCTTCGGAGTCGCTGGAATCCCCCGGAACCCGATGTTTGACGTGACACTCGAAACCCGCATCATTGATGACCTCGACTATCTGAAACGTCGTCACTATAGAAGGGACAAACACGACGGCCGCCGTCCCATCCTGCAGTGAAACTCTGACTCCCTCGACTCCCTTAGTGCCCGAGAGCAGACCCTCTAGACTGTTCACGCAGGACATGCAAGTCATGCCGGCAACGCTGAACAGCGCCGAAGCCAAGTCTGGAGGACCCTGTTCACTGACAACCACTGCCGGATAGCCCGCATTGTTGATGAACCGACAGAGATCAGACGCCTTCACTTCATAGCCATAGAAGTCTACAAGGACCTTGCGCTCCTCCACAGAAGTGGTTACAGAGATGACGCCCGCCTTCGAGGTCAGCACCCGCTGCACTGACAGGGCACAGAGGTCGCAGCCGAGTCCCTCGACGGAGAGGGTAGCAGACGACGGCTGGATCTTTCCCTCCGGGAGGGTGACGACGAAGCCGAGTTCATTGACCGTCGTCTGGATGGCATGGGGATCCGTCTGCGTCGTCTCATAGGTCACATTGGCACGGCCGTCGTCCAGGGAGACTTCGACGCGCCGGACGCCGTTGATCTTGGCGACATTGGTCTTCACCTTAGAGACGCAGTCGTTGCACATCATGCCACCTACGAGCAGTGTGATGTCTTCAAGGCTTGGGAAGGCATTCTTAGGGCGGGCATTGAAGCCGCAGTCGACTACTGCCCGGATCACTTCGAGCGGTGACTTCGCTGGGGTTGTACCTGACGGTTGCTTCACATTCTTCGGTGTCCACCTGCAGTTAAAGTAAAAGTGAAAAAGCGTGGCTTAATTTTTGGCTTTCTTTATGTCTTCACTGCAGCACTCTTTTACCCGAGCTTTGTTCTTCTGAGAAATGCGCGCTAGGCTTGAGATGTGAAATGAGCCTACCGCTACTTCCAGCAGGATATGGGTATCCGATGCTGCTGACAGCAAGGAGCGGTTTTAGGTTACAGTAGCCGTGTTTTGTGCGATTGCTTTCTCTCATTTCTTATTTATAGTGGCGTACTTTTCGTACTTCTGCTGTAGTTTTCTGATTTTTTTTTTTCGCGAGATCCGTGTTATTAGTGTTTTTACATCGATTAAACAGCCGCAAAAAAGCGTAATCTTTTCTTTTTTTGTTCTTCAAAATTTTGGAGCCCGGGCTTATTCTGTTTGGAAAGCCATGTGCAAGGAAGGATGACACGAGACTTACGTGCACACTCGAGACGCCGTCGAGGCTTGTCAACTTGCTGTGTATTATACCCACGCAGACGGGACAAGTGATCCCCTCCAAAGAGATCACGTCTGTTCTGGCGAGCGGAGGCATGTTGATTGCCGTCTGAAACCGAAATCCCCACTGCTTTGAAATGAATGTGGACGTAAATTGGGACCTTTCAACCAAGACGCCGAACAGCTAGGCACGAATAACCTCGTAACCGAGCCTTTCTTAGCCTCTTCGTTCGTAAACAGAAGATAAAAACGCACATAAAGAACGAACGTCTACACTGAGTTCACACTTGCCGGCGCAGGCGGCATGCAATCGTACATACAATCGATGCTGTAGCAGCTGTTGCTGCTTGCTGCTCATACAAAAGGCTCAAAAGGCCCTTTGATAAGTTCTCTGAATGAGGTGATCTTTCGCGTCATCTAGCGGAAATAATTTAACAATTAGAATGAAAGTTCTGTTAGAAAATGTTTAATTGTTTTAAAATATGATTTTTATTTATACATAATTTTAGCTTAATTTATTTTAAACTACAAAAGTGATTTTGCCTAGCCACTCAAAGCACCGAAGCAGTTAAAGCGGTAAAGCTTGAAAAACCAAAACTTTATCATTTTTGCCAAAACAAGTCAAAGCCAGTGCCACGAAAAAGCACGTGTGCGTGTGTTTACGCCGTTTACGTGGTCTTCCTTTTGCGATCGGCAAAGATGTGTCAGGTTAAAGACTCAAATGTTCGCATTGCTCGTTGTAGCATTTGAGAAACGATACTCCTTAAGAGCTTCGAAGAGACACCATGACAGACAGCGTCAACTCGTCGTGGAGGTCTCTAAAGATCCGCGACGAAATCCTCCGGGCCGTGCTTGAACTCAACTTCGATCAAATGACACCAGTTCAGGTGAGCACGAACTCTCTGGAATTCATAGTCTTGAGGAGAATGCTCAAGCTTGACCGTCGTCCCCTTTACTAACTCCGAGAATATAGGAAGAAAATAGTGGATACGAATACTTGAATGGTGGGACGAAACAGGACTTCTTTTGGGACCTTTCCCCCAAGACGTTCTGTTTCCGTCACCGTCCTCGATGTTTTATCCTTTCAAGTATTCGTATCTATTCATCAACACGCTCATTTTCAATTATTAAAATAGTGGACTGCTCGCCAGGGTTTCTCACCTGTAGTAGTTAGCTGAGACAGACCAAGGTGATCGATACTGCATGATGCACGTAAGGACCCCAAGCTAGCGGTTGTACTGCACTGGCTAGATTTCTCATCTACAGCTGGGAAGCAAATCGCCCTTTGAGGCAGACTAAAGTTCTAGGCTGTATAAACATACACATCCTTTTTTTTTTTTTGACACATTACAGGGTTGGTGCATTCCAGTCCGTTTGCCAGGACTGATTGCCACCGACAGTAATTCTTAATCCGAACTGTTCAGCCTGGTTCAGCGCTCTGGCGCTCGCTGCCCATGACGTACCTGGGAAAGAGTTCTGCATGCAAAGACGCTATGCGTTTCCTTCACCTTTCTTAAACTGCATATCTGCCTCCGTCTATCCTCTTTCTGCCTCCCTTGTACAAAACGTCACAAAAAAAAAAAAAAAAATTGTACGTTAATATGGTTTGCAAAAATCAAGAACTTGGCGGATCTTGTAGCAACTTTTCTCGAAAATGTCTTTACACTGGTCACATTGTTGTGCTAAAATTTCAAGTCGCAACTCCGAGTACAAAGAAAATAGGAAAATAATAAGTGATTTTTTCAACGGTGGAGCGGCAGCTGTTACGCGAGACACAGAACGACGGCTATGTTTCTTTGCTTTATCTAGAGATGGCGCTACGGATTCACTGGACGCTGACTGGACGCGCCGTTGTGGAACGCGCGCTTCTATGCAAGTTCTTGGTTCCGTAGGATATTTGCCAAAACAAAGTTGTTTGGGTTTTCAGTTAAGTTTCACAGTGCAGAAAGTGTCACGCCATAAATATGAATAAATAAAACCGCCAACATCTAACGAAATGACGAT
>JAZHYW010055323.1:0-16652 GCA_037355805.1 Ixodes ricinus | reverse complement strand
ATACTTCGTCTCATCCTACGATGGACTAAAGGCCAAAGCCACGGGCCACCAGGCTCCAATCACGGAGAGAGAGAGAGTACGTTATTCACAGGAAAGCAAAGAGGTCAACCTGCTTGTGGGTGCTGGTTTGCTACTTTGCGTGAAAAGGAAGAGAGTAGAGAGACAGCAGACAGAGTAGAGAAGTAAAGAAAGAGTGAGATCACATATACACACGTATCCCCCCTCCCCCACACATATCACACACACATACACATATATACGCACTCAAAGATTGGCGAAAAATAAATAGCCAGACGTAAATTAAAAAGAGTGATGTCAGTTCACAACTCTTGGTCCAGGCGGGTGTCCTTTAAAAACCGGAGTATAGCGTTGGTTGCTTTGGATTCTTTTGCTACTGAAGTCCAGGGACCTAATATATGGCTGAGCGCAATGTCCTGATCATGTATGTTCAAGGATTGTTTTAGTATTTTCCTTTGGGAACTATATAGTGAACAATGGCAGAGTACATGTTTAATGTCGTGTGTTGTTGAGCATGTTGTACAACGCGGCGAATCTACTTGACCGATCATATGAAGGTATTTTCTAGTGAAAGCCACATTCAAGCGTATTCGATGCAGCACAGTTTCTGTTCGTCGTTTTATATTTCCCGGCATTCGGAACTTTAACTCCGGGTCAATATTTTTCAAGTATGCATAATAGTAGCATGGATCTGTCCATAGTCTGGATGATATTTCTCTCCCAATTTTTCGGACTATATCATTTGCATCTGTCCTTGACAGAGGAATTGCACAGGTATTATCAGCTTCGTGGGCGTCACTAGCAGCTTTGTCAGCACAGATGTTGCCGGGTATACCACTATGCCCCGGTACCCACTGTAAGACAATTTCATGTCCCTGACACTTCACATCATGGAATTTCTGTAATATGTCATAAATCAGTTGAGCATTCACGTTATTCTTTCTTTTATGCATGAGTGCGCTGAGAGCGGACTTAGAGTCTACAAATATTGTCCAGTTTTGGGGGTTTTGAGTGCTGATGTAGGCAGCAGCTGCCCGGATAGCCGCAAGTTCAGCTGCTGTCGAGGATGTAATATGGCTCAGTTTCGTTTTGATTGTCGTGCCAGTTGACGGAATATAGGCTCCAATGGATGATGATATAAGGTTAGTTGACCCGTCCGTATATATGTGCCGCGATGAGAGATAGGCATGATGTATATACTCAAGTGTTAGCTGCATCATAACAGGTGTTGGAGTTACTGCTTTTTGCGTAACACCGGGGATGGTCAATTTAATGTCGATAGAACTACACGTCCACGGTGCTTGCTGCGGAGTTTTAGCTAATTCAAAGTTATTTGGAATATACCCTTGGAGTTGCGAGATGACCTGCGAAAAGCGAGCAGAGGGTTTAACCTCCGTAATATTCGCCAGATGATGTGCTTGACTACGCGCTTGGTGTCGTAGGTGAACTCGAATAGTTTCTTGGGTTCTGAGGATACCGGGCGAAATCGCTCTAGCCTCAACAAGAGTTCCAATGTTTGATGTGCATTTTGGTAGTCCTAGGCAAACTTTTAGAGCCTGTGCTTGAACTCTTTCGAGGTCTTTCATTGACGACTTGGAGATACCATGCATTACTGAAATACTTGTAGCGTTCCACGCTACAGTATTTCCACGCTCCACGCTCCACGTTCCACGCTAAACTATGACACGCTTAGCATTGATTAGGTTTGGACGAATAATGCTCCGAATCCAAAAACGCTGCGTCATTTTTATAGCTTCGACACTGCAAAGAGCCAGTACGTCGTGGCTTTCTTTGCAATGTAAAATTGTTGAGTCACTCATTGCTCGATCCGAACCACTGTCCGCCCATTCCCATCAGTGATCCGAGACGCGGGCACCGATACGTGCATCGAAGCGAAATATCACGCAATGTCTAAGTGGCTCGTGATTGGATCTGGCGGTTCGTAGCTTCTGCCTTTAGTCCATCGTAGGGTGAGACGAAGCATAGCTTCCTCGAGCGCATTTGTACACCATAACAAATCCAGGCCTTGTTTTCTGTCTTTCTTTTTTCATAAAAATTGCGACGATTGATGTAATACTGAATCTCCTGAGTGCAAATGACAAAAATAAACGGCAAATGCTTAAACTTAATAAAGTTACAAAATTCTGCACAAGCCGGGAGACGTCGTAATTAAAAGAAGAACCGACTTGACTCACGTCTTTCTTTCATATTCGCGAATGATAACTCCGATTAGTAAACAAGTGAAGGGAATGCAGCCGAACGCAGAAGCAACAAGCATTAGTTGAATCTGTTTAATACTTCATTGCTGACCACCAATCTTAGCAATTTACTGCCACTGCAAACCTAAAATCGTTTCCCACCTTTTTATTGGAAGTGACGCAGCCGCGATCGCCTGAGTGGGCACTGCTTCGACACCGCTGTAGATAAAACCAGCCAGGGTTTGGATTTAATCCCACAACACCGAGGAGTCGGATTCAAGGAACTGTCGATCAAAGTAAAGCGAAACTATCGTAAGTCATACAGGAGCAGTTCGTTTGCGAAACCCGCTCTTAGTTTCTAACGAAAGAGACGATCGCCGCGGTCGCCATTTTCTTAATTATGTAAGGCAACTGAACGCTCCTAAAGGTTCTAATTAAAAGTTTTTGAGGAATCTCCTCCCTGACGCAGAAATTATTTCGCGAGAGTCCCTCAGAAGCATTCATTCGACCGTCTTCTGCAGTATCGCTGTATATTCGCGGTGAGAACCACGCTAGGGGCGCCACTGAGCAGCACGTGAATCTAACGTAATATCCGGAATGGGAAGATGTCGGATTTGTTTACATCGCGCGCGCCATAGCGGTACGGCGGGATTGCTCGCTTTCGGACTCAGTGCGTTCATGTTCTTTCAGCGGCGACACAGCATACGCTATCGAAAAAGGTATGTTTACATCCATATCCGAGAGGAAAACAACTGGGGAAGTAGAGATTGTATCAAAAACAGGGCAGAAAGGAGTGGGCGAGCGCGGTGGTGTGCTCGAACCACTTATCAGATGCTTTCACGACGAATCGTGTTGTATTTTGGCGGATCACGTTTTGCTTTTCTTCGCGAGTGCCTGTTTCGTTCTCCGTACAAATTCCACTGGCGGTACTCGGCGCCCACGATAATCCTATAATCCGCGTTTCTCTTTTCCTCCGCCCCGAATTTCTTCTCCGTGTCGTCCGTGTCACCTGTCGCGCTGCAAAAGTTGAAAGAATGAAGAGTCCTCTTTATGATGTCCGAAACGAAAGAACTTTCCTGTGTCTGTTCAACATATCTGGTCTCGAGGATCCCACATTCGAGCAAGTCTTGCCTTTCTTACGGTGCAGTAGCAGTGACGTAGTGTTGGGATAAAAAAAGAGGAAGTAACCTATGCTGGATGCTTCACTATTTCGCCAACCGGTAGACGCCATTGGTATTTTTTATTGCAATAAAAGGTGCGTTGCTGAACGTTTATGCTCTATATTAGGAGTGTTCATTATTCTAGACAGCTTATGGGCAGCAAGACAATATGTCATATAACGTCCCGTAATACTGGGATTTTAGGGTCTGTTGTGCTTTATTGATAGGAATTATAACTGCACCACAAAAGTATTGTCTTCACTCGCACGTCAGATATAAATAAATACTTCATCTCCTCTCTTTATATTTATATTGTTGTTACAGATTGAAGTGTTAGCTCTCGATCAAATGATTGTTAGCTTAAATGCAAGATCCTAACAAAATGACCTGTTGATAACATTAATATGAGAAAACAATTTCCATTGGAAGCTTGCCTATGTTTATTTTTTCTAGTTTTAATCGTGTATAATTTTTTTTTTTAATGTTCGAGTTAGGCTTTTATATTGTGTGCCTCTTCAGAATGCAACGTTTCTTTTTGCTTTAACTTTGTAAAGACTCAGTCATCCACACTTTATATGCTGGGAGCACACACTTCTTCACTGTAATTACCAAAATAATAAACGTCGTGCTGCTGGAGTTTATTAAGCTTGGTAAAGTCCAGGATGCGTATAAAAGTAAATGGGTACACGACTGCCACTGATTTTATTAAAGACGCAACAATCGGCGTAAAGACATGGTAAGTTTATCTTAAGGGAGGAAACCAGGACAACTATGGTGCCTTTGATTGTTATCGAAAAGAAGATTTCAGTGCAGGTGGAAATCGTCTAAGAAAAATTGAACTTAGTACAACTAACTAGCACAAAGGGGGGGGGCAGGTGGGACAAAGGAGAACTGGGGACTCTCTCCCACGTGGCTCCGGCCCAAAGTGTCAGCCCTGTCTCCCAGTGGGTCGGGTGTGAGGTGACGCTCGGGTGACGCCGACAAGTTTCGACAAGAGGAGAAATTGGCGACCTCACCCGCCGGAGGAGGGAGGCGGGGGTGATGTTTTTCGTTTTTACCCGATCCCCAAAGGTCTCGCCTGGCGATCATGTTCATGACCTGGTGATAGTTAGAGAAACATATTGGCTTGAAAGGGGAGAGGAAAATCAGGTCTTTGTTATTAGAGAGTTTTAGTAGATCGTTCCGATACCTCCGATACCCCCGATAACGATACTATATATGTAAGCGCAAAGGCGGAGGCAGAGTATTGGGTATCGTTATCAGAGTCATCGGAACGATCTACTAAAACTCTCTATTGTTTTTAGGCTGGGTGGCGCAAGCTACCGCCCTTTACAAAGGGTACAGTCATTATCATCCATCCATCCATTCATCCTATCTAAGAAAGTGGGACAAGGATATTTGTTTTTTTCACTATCAATTAAAGTTTAAAAATATTAAAATTTAAAACATCAGTGAGTTAAAAATGACCGTCTTCACCATTGTAAAGTTTGGAGGTGGGCTAGTCTATGGTGCATATGAAACATATAATTAAAACAGCGCAAACGAACACAAGCACATATAAAAATAGCGCAAAAAAGACAAGGACATGAGGTATACTTCATGTCCTTGTCTTTTTTGCGCTATTTTATATGTTTAACTCAGATGAACCAACTAGCCCAACAACGTGCCCTACTAAACACAAGGACAATTAGAAGAAGGGACACAGACACGGCGCTGTGTGTGTCCCTTCTTTATTTGTCCTTGTGTTCCTTTACGCTGTTTTAATTATATGTTTAATCTTCACCGTGCTTTGCCCAGAATAACAAAAAAGAAAACTCCAGTTTTACAAACTTAGTCTCACCTTAGCATGGTCTAACTCCGAAGGCTGTGCATGCGCGATTGGCGAGTCTGACTGCCCTGACTAGAGCACTCGCTACACGAGCGCTAGTACAGTCACCGGGGCTTCATCCAAAGACACTAGCTCACGCTTTTAACATGCACGGCTAACAATAGTCCATGCTACGGTGCGACGAAGTATTGCAGAATTGAAGCCTGGGATAGAAGACCTCCCAGACGCCGAATTTGTAACCGTCCCCTACGAATGCAAAAAGACATGTTATAGAGAAAAAGAAAGACAAAAACAAAAGGTACTAGCGAGGCAGCGAGGCTGAATGGAAGCCCATTCAGATTTGAGAAACAAAGGCGGCGTCCTCAACTTTGGGTTGTACCGCGCTTCCTCTTGATGGCGACACCGAAACTTCTCACCGCGGATGGTGAACCGCATGAGAGACAACACTCCATCTGCTCTTTTGCTGTGACTAGGACCTCCACAATCTCATTATCTTTCGATTTGTCGAAGGGCGAAAAAAACTGGAACCTAAACTTCCGAGTTTCAGCCTTACATCGGACCAGAACGTCCTTCCTGACTGGCGGGCTCTTCCTGTAAACATAACGGGCTGTTCCCTCTCGCATATCTTACGACAGTGTACAGAGCGCGACACTGTTAGCGCGAACAAGCGATCGCAAGGTTTCTGTGTTTTTCTCTTAGAACCGAAAGGTTGTCATCAAAGATATCAATGTTATAGAAAGAGCTCATCTAAAGCTCTAATATAAGGGGGTAAAATTGTGGGCCCACTAATACTCTTTCCTAATAAAATGCGAAAAGGCGCCGATGTCATGTTCGCGCCCACAACAGTGTCGCGATGTGTACCTGCGGGCACCGCCACATTCAAGTCTCTGTTTGTGTATCGCATTTTCACGGCGGGACGGCGCTTCTGTGGCAACCCTGGCATGGAAGCGGGATGCCTCGCGTTGCATCCTTACGGTTAGTTACGTACACTGTGCGGAAACCCGGGATTAGCCATTGAGATCCGCTTAACATATCGCTGCCGGCGAGCGGGTCGCGCCTGGGGCTCGCAAAGCCGCTTTACCGCAGTGCAGTCGGGCATCGTGGAGGAGCCATCCGCGAGGAGAGTATTTCCGGCTGAGGAAATCGCTGCACCCTCATCCTCGGATTTCTCGAGGACTGTGAAGGGCGGTGGGGGAAAGAAGAGAAGTAACTCTCTCACTCTCTCTCTCTGGCAAGGTTCCACTCACCGCAACCGCTACTCACCGAAGGCCGAGCAAGCATAAACTACTGAAAAAACGAGGTAAGGACGAGTGAGACAGACTCGCCAATTAGCTGTGTGCCGAGCTCTAATAAGGGCACGCATGGTCACTTTAACCTGAGCTGAGCTACGCATCGATCGTATTTCGACTATTTTGTGTCCATTTAGTTCGCAAGAATATTTATTCTAGGAAAACATTTTTAAAATAAAACAATTTTGTAAAACAACAATACTTTTGTTTTACTTACGGATGTTAAGATAGATAAGTCCCACAAATTTAAAAAAAAAGAAAATAAAGTATGTTTTTAAAGGTGGATGTTTTAGAAGTTATGCCGGCTACTTTATAACAAGAAAGATGGAAAATAGATAAATAAATGAAGATTACCAAGGGAGTAAGTAGCATTAGCGTCAGAAATGAAATATCGGCCAGAATTTCACATGTTTGTTAACACTTAAATTCACGGTGAAAAAAGAAACAATAAAAAACCTTGATTTAATTACTCAATTGCATCGCATTCCGGTTTATAATTGTTTACGTCTATCAATGCTTCAGGCAATTTTCTGTCTGTGCTTTTTCAGTCTAAGGTTCATTGTGTTTGTTCTAGGCTTTAAGTCAAATCAAATATGGTGAGAAAATCTTTTTCAAAAACCCGATATTTACTATTTAACATTACAGATTATTAAAGCCATCTTTATTTGAACGTGAATACTCTTCGAGCTTAGTTTCAGAATTTTTGTCTTCATACTATCAGCTCCGGTACTATACATTTTTATTTCATAAATAGCTTTACTCTCCCAAAACTAAACATTTTAGGAGTAATTTAATCGTGGTGGTAAAAGTAATCTGTGAAGTAATGTAAGGAACGCAGAGCAAAACAGGGAGACAGAGATTAGACTGGGGAGTCGTCCTGTTTGACGACCCTTTGCAGGGGAGAGGAGTGGGCAGATTAAAGTTTCAAAGAGGAGAGGAAGGAGATAATAAAAAGGCTTAAACGTTACAAGTTTTGAGCCCTCTAGACACGGCACTGTTCACGATACAGCGAGGTTCATCAACTACGAGCAGAAGTCCAGTACGCGTGTTTGCCTTTGGAAACAAACAAGAACTTTTATGGCATTTGGCCTTTTGTGTAATTTGTCCCAGATACCAAGAACCCTTGCCACGCACAAAGAATGTTCGGTTATCCAGGCATGCAAGCGTGCTCTCGATTTTACTTCTTTCTCCGTCCTAGATAGTAGAATCGCAAAGTCGTATCGAGTCGTCACGTCACATTCTTATATAAGAATTGGCAGGATAAACAAATTATATTTTATTTTGCTTCGGCGTCAAAAAACAAAAACAAAAAAAAAACAAGACACTTTTCTTCTAGTGAGAAAATCTCGTATTACATTTTCAGTTGCTGAGGCAACAAAGCCTCTAAACATCGGGTGACGTGATGGGATTGGTACGACTAAGAAATTCCCTACAAAGATTGCGCAATAGTAAAGACGGTTCGCACTTATACTCCACGTCAGTTCATTTTTGTGCTACGTTGTCAGGGCTAGTGCAACTGTATGTGGCAGCTTTAGCTGCCAGAGTAGCAACACGAGCAAGAGCGTCATAAGGCTATGTTCCAAATCTTACCCGAGTAACCTGCCTCCTACGTCAGCGGGTAATACCACGTGACATCGCGAGTAAACGATCCGCGACTCGATTTTGGAACGGCCGGGATAATCACCTGGATACCACGCGGATTGGCTTCGTCTTGGACTACGGCAAAAAGAAAACACAGCAGTGATGGGAGAAAATAGCAGACGATTCTTTTGATCATGAAGAAAGCACTCGAAGATACGATAATATCAATGACGACGCGGTGTTTTTTGAGGTGGATCCACCAGCTCCTTTTACTCACCTTCCTTATGAGCTGTATATTGAGATGAAAATTACTTACTCCTTACAGTTAGACATCAAAAATGTGTTTTTATTAATCAGCGCGAGCGTCCTAAACATACATATTCCACGCATTGTAATTTGTACCGATTATGTCTTGCAGAAATTGATTCCACACGGTGCAGTGGTACAGCGCGAGGGTGCTTTCTCAAGTATGATATGAAACTTACCCATGTTGAATTAACCTGAAACTGCTCGCCTGCACCCTTACGATTTTTTCTATGAAACTTACGTTCGCTTTGACGCGAATATGATTACAATAAAATCTTTGAAGCCTTCACTGCTTTACAAGCGTTATCCTCTCATTACGAACACTCTGGAGGAAACAAAAATACTACCTTATCATTTACTGCGTTTAAAAATTTTCAGCCTTGAACGTGAGAATATGGCATTCCCTCCAACGCCGAGGACGAGGAGAAGCTCCCGTTTACGCTCGCACACTCATAATAACATGTATACCTTCCCGGGGAAGGTGCACGGTCTGGATGTAACGCAGTTAATCTGTGCGTTGAAAACAGCAAATCGCAATAACCACACATGCTGCACCTCATTCTTTCTCATTTCGAACGTCCGCCACCAACACCAACGGAGCAAGCGAGCTTTGCCCGCTGTCGGCGCAGAAAGCAGACGACGAACAGATCACGTGACGTATTTACTCGACTTGATCCGAGGTTACCCACCGATCGAGGAGGGTAACGTGAGTAATTACTCCGGAGTAAACAACCCGCTTCTGGAACGCGAGTTGTGACGTCATCGAGTAAGCGCGAGTAAGTTTTGGAACGCCCCGGTACGAAACCTTTACTCCGGAGTCGGATCGAGTAAATTTTGGAACACAGCCATAATGATCTCCATTTTGGACCTGGAGGTTGCCATGGTAACCGAGATGCTAGCGAGCGCCTGTCGTTTTCTTTATTAGTGTGGCTAATTTTAACTCTCAATCCGTCCGTTCAAACGCGGTAAAAATCAGTAAACGTAAGTAGAAGTTTACGACAACAAAAGAGGGACGTGGAAGATAAACAAACAACACATAAAAGCGTGGTTGGCATACCGGCACGAGCGTATCTGAAGTTTTTGCTGCCTAACTCACCTTATGTTCAAAGCACGCAGAGACGCGCACTGACAATTTGAACTTCACGCTACTCAAGAAGCAAAAGGAGCACATGATAGGAACGCGGCGGCGCTCCGAAATATCCAAATGGTACCTCGACAATAGACAACTATGTTTGGCTCGCTCGGTTTAAAAAAAAAATTGCGGTGGCTTAGCTTGGCTATGCCAGGATATACGTAGCGTGAGCTTATGCGCACAAAATGAGAGGCGCTATCAAGCGGCTCTGGTGCAGCGTCAGACTTGGCTACTGCGCAACGGAGGCGCACAGCTGGGCACGCCGCGGCGCCAGTGCGTCTGCCGCGGGTATGATGTCGCTCTTCTGGATTGCGCAGACCGGCGAGGCGGGCGCGGCGGCGGCGGAGCGCGCGGCAGCGGCTTCGCGTGGCGCTCATAATGAGCCGTGCTCATTATGCGAGCCGTGCTCATTAAACGAAGCTCCGCCGCCGGCCGCCGCAGCGCCGTTTGCGCATGGCGCGTGGCTTGAGCGTGGCGCGTGGCTTGCGCGTGGCGCGTGGCCGCGCGTGGCGCGTGGCACTCGTAATGAGGCACGGCTCATTATGAGAGCCACGCGAAACTGCTCAACCTTGGCCAGTGCAGCTGACGCTACAAAAAAAATGATGAGTATGTTAGCCGGAAGTTTGTCAGCTCAAATGAGCCTCTTTGTGCCTCGGCTGTAAATGAGAAATTAAGCCAGTGCAGTACAACCGTTAGTCTGGGGTCTTTAACGTGCACCAAACAGTATAGTGGTACCCGGCCTCAGACCGACGCAATGCGCATTCAGATATGAACGGGCAGGGGTGGGGATTGAATTGAGGGCTCTGTGTTCTGCCGCGCGAGCTTTTGCTCCATGTGCTCCGAGCTGGTGTGCGCTAAAAGTGTGCGCTCATCCACTCGATCACCGATCCCCTCTCTCGTTTGCCACCTCAACCGGTTGCTATGATACCGTACTAGTTCAATAGCGGCGAGAGGCGGCACGGAAAAGTGTGCCGCTACTCTGGCAGCTAAAGCTGTAACATACCGCGGCTCAGGGCGCGTGGAGCGAAAGTTCGCGCTGCAGAACCCAGAGATTTCCAACCCCTGCTCGTTTCGATCTGGATGAGCATCGTACCGGCGTATGGCCGTGCAACACAACTGTGTGGTGCACATTAAAGACCCAGGGCTAGAGGTTGTACTGCACTGGATAAATTTCTTATCTACAACTGAGAGACAAGTCGCCCATTGATGCTGACTAACTTCTGACTGTCTAAACATACAAACAACACAATGTTTACTCCTAATGCTGCTATACATAGTGGTTCTACTCAAGGCTCTAGCTTGGGGACAACTTTTCTTGGCAATGAAGTCAAAGCTATGGCACCCGTGCGCCCGCGCACATTGAGCGCCGAACACAGCTGTGCTCGCCCGCTCTTCACTTCTCCGGAAATGCCAGAAAAAGTTGTCCCCGAGTTGGAGTGTACTCGAAACGACCGAGTGGCGCCACCGGAGCGCTATTTCTAAATGCATCAGGAAAAATGGTTAGAGGGCGCTACAAGCGAAGTGGCTTGGAACCCAGTCCCGCTTTCCGTGCGTTGCTGCTGATTTCGCTGAACTTCAAAGGCTATTTCGGATAAACTTTGAAGGCTATTTGGGGGATGATTATTGATTTAGGTAAAATTGTGGTTCCTGCTGGCATTGACTTGACCTAAAATAAGCTTCTTGACGTCCGTCGCTATGCGTATTAGCATAACAATCAGTAAACCAGTATTTGCATAAATAATCAGTAAACGAGCGCAATAATATAATACTCTTCACCAATCGTACAGATACTTTCCAACACAAAATGTGTTTCATCAGCCGTTCGCTATATATAAAGGCGTTGCATTCAAACGCCACGCTCGACCGGCACTCCGGCCAAGGTCACATAAGCAATAGTGCCCCGGCTATATTCGTTATATAACCCAGACGTCCGGCGTCACGTCAATGCATAACGTCACCACGATCTGACATGTCGTCCAAACGCCACGTGAAATCACGACGCCATGACGTCAACGTCGTCGTCGACGTTGACAATGGCGTTGTGATGTCGACACGTTTACAACGACGTCAACGTTGTTGTCAACAATGACGTTGACGACTATGATGACGTAACGCGACAGCAAGAAGACGGCGTCCTTGTTGTCAACGTGGCGTCATAAAGACGCTTGGCGTGAGGTCGTCGACGTTGTTGTTGACGTGACGCTACTGGACGTCGTAGGGACGTTTTGCGTCGCGTGAGGCGTCGATTGTCAGCGTCGACAACGACATCGACGTCGTGCTCGACGCGGCGCGAAGTGACGACACAGCTGGGCGACTTCATTTCGCGTAACGTCGTCGTCCTCGACGCGACGCGAGGCGACGTCACGACGGCGTTACTATGGCATATTGGCGTCGCGTCAACGCCACGACGATGACGTCGTGGCGTTGTCGCAATGTCACATCTTCGCGACGTTGGGTTTTGACGTGACGTCTGACGTGAAGATCATAGAAACAATATAGCCCCTAAGGGGCTATATTGCACCTATGGCCTTCTCCTGTGTATCTTTGTCTTCCAGTGGATCCCCGTTCATTGTGGCATTAGGGAAAACGAAGTCGCCGATTCCCTGGCAGCGCAGGCTCACAAGGACCCCGGATGTCCGATATCTACAGTTCCCCGTTTCTCAGACGCCAAGCTTCTAGTGAGAAGAACCATCACACGACAGAATCCGGACCCGAGAGTGGCGGCAGGCACGTTCTCAGCCCGTCTCCCACGAGGGTTGGACCGTCACACTGCCGCGGTGCTCCACCGTCTGCGGACCGGAAGCGCTTTCACACCAGCATGGATAGGCCGCTTCAGGCCTGATCTCAACCCCAATTGCCAAACCTGCCAGGAAACTGCCGACGCCGAGCACCTCCTCCTACACTGCACCGACTACAATGACGAGCGCACTGCCCTCCATAATGCCTATTCCCGCCTCGGACTCTCTAGCTCTAGCCTGGAGGAACTTCTGCATCCGCGGCAACGCGAGCTGCGACAGACATGGCACTAAATAAACTAATAACTTACCTGAAGGACACGGCGCTCCTAGAAATTCTTTAGGAGACCACCTGCAGGTCAACACACCAGAACAAGGCACGACTACCCAATCTACCGCTCCAGCTCTTGATTACGAAACCTGCATTTCGGACACACCTTGTTCTACCAAGACAACAAACGTCATTCCTTCAACGGAGCGCTCATGCCGATATTAGCCCTGGAGCACAACTACCAGCCACCGCAGCTTTAACATATTTAGCTATTCGCCCTAAGACGGCTCCACAACAAACTTCGACAGGCCTTGCGTCCTGAAGCTTGGGTCGTCCTACGAATCGACATGCGAGCGACGGCCGAGACATCCCCCCTGCACCCCACTCCCCCCCCCCCCCCCAAAAACGCTAATCCTTTTTCTATCCTTTTTTCACCCAATCCCCTTCGCTATCGACAGTGACATGTGCACACTAAATGCACAAGCAACAGTCGATTTAACAAAAAAAAGAAAATATAATAAACATCGCTTTCACTCACTCACTCTCCTGTGTATCGATCGAGCGTATCCCTTGCAGATACCGGTCCAGCGTGGCGGTGGAACCAAAAGCATTTTTTTAAGAAATCGGCTGTAAAGCACATCCTGTGTTAAGCACATTTTATAACATCCTTTGTTCGGTTTGCTGGTTCTGAATTGCACACGTTGCGTAGGAAAAAGACTAATGCACCAGGTATGTACGCTAAGCGATGCAACCCTAATTGCCACAGCAATGCGAGGTCATCAAGGTGGCAAGATTTAAAATCCTTGCCTCGAAATTAAAGCCGAAAACGGGTGAAGTCTTTTCCCACCGTCGCCAAACTTCAAGGAAGCTGCTACGCCGAAAATCCAGCCGAACCAAGCCACTTCGATCGCAGCGCCACAACGCCAACTTTCCACATTCCGAGCTCCAACTTCCCAGGCAGCACAAGACGTCGAGATGACGTCGAAATAAGGTCCTCGACGTTGGGCGACGTCGAAGTCCTTAACAAACTTTTTATCGACGGCATTGGTACGTCCACATGAGAGGTTCCGACAACGTCAAACACGCGACGTAGTGACAACGTCATAAGCTTCACCTCGACGTCTTCAACGGTAATCGACGTCTGTTCGACGTCTTGTATAAGAAGTTCTTTGAACGTCGAGTACGAGACGTCATAAAAATGTCCTGAGCAACACCTTGACGTCTTCGACATTAATCGACGTCAGTTCTACGTTTTCTCCGGGAAGTTATTTGAACGTCGAGCACGAGACGTCCCAACAATGTCCTGAGCAACACCTTGACGTCGTCGACATTATTCGACGTCAGTTCTACGTTTTTTCGGGAGGTTCTTCGAACGTTGAGCGCGAGACGTCCCAATAATGTCTGAGCAACACCTTGACGTCATTGGCAATAATAGACGTCAGGTCTACGTTTTCTCCGGGAAGTTCTTTGAACGTGGAGCACGAGACGTCCCAACAATGTCCTGTGCAACACCTTGACGTCATCGACAATATTCGACGTCATTTCTACGTTTTTTCGGGAGGTTCTTGTAACGTTGAGCGCGAGACGTCCCAACAATGTCTGAGCAACACCTTGACGTCATTGACAATAATAGACGTCAGTTCTACGTTTTCTCCGGTAGGTTCTTTGAACGTTGAGCGCGAGACGTCCCAACAACGTCTGAGCGAACACCTTGATCACCCTAAACAAGCGCCTTATAGAGCCCAAGGTGCTGTCATATCACTTTTAAAATTTCTCGTCAATGTCAGCATTTTTTATACTGTGCATGCAATCCACATTTCAACCTGGCTGAGCTGCTGAAATCTCTTACAATATTATCATTCTCGTGAATGTTGTTTTAGCAGGAATTGCTTAAAAAGCCGAGAATTCACAACAACAAAAAACAGGATTTAGCTCGGAATCAGCGGGGCTGTTTATAGCATTTTTAGCGTTTCTAACTTAATATCAGCGTCTTTGAAGCTGTAAGACAATGATAATAATGTAAGAGATTTCTGCAGCTGAGCCTGGTTGAAGGGTGGACAGCATGCACAGTATCGAAAACGTTGTCATTGACGAGAAATCTTAAAAGTGATATGACAGGTCCTTGGGCACTATAGGACGCTTGTTTAGGGTGACTCCGAATTACACCTAAAACTGTCTAACCATGGAAGTGGTCGAAATTACCGATCACTAGGAAGCTGAAGGAACACCGTTCCCATGATTCCTGGATTGCGGGCCGGGGCGCTTGGGGTGTTTAGCAAATGGTCTATTCCGTCCGAATATACATGCTTTCGCGAACATACCTTCGAGCAACGAAGCCAGATCCGGTTGACTCCATTGTTCCACGGTGACCCAGGTCGAGACCGTTATCAATTGACATCCCGTTCAGTCTAGACGTATGCTCGACGTTTTATGGTCGTTAAATGGGACGTTATTTCAACGTTGACATGACGTTATCACAGACGTGCGCTCGACATTTTATGTCGTTAAATGGGACGTTATTTTATCGTTAATATGACGTTTTCAATTGACATCCCGTTCAGTTTAGACGTATACTCGACGTTTTATGGTCGTTAAATGGGACATTGTGTCAACGTCGATATAACGTTATCACTTGACTTCCCGTCCAATTCAGACGTGCACTCGACGTTCTAAGGTCGTTAAGTGGGACGTTATGTCGACGTAAAATCCACCCTTTTTCCAGACATTAGCCTTTCCATATTACGTCGAAGGGACCTGACGTTCAGACTTTCGACGTTCTTTCGACATGTGGTTCCTGACGTCATCACCTTCTTTCGACGTCTTTTCAACGTGTCTGTGCTGCCTGGATTGTGGGAGCGAGAGTCTGCTACCACGGCCAGAGGCCGCTGCCGGCCGCCCAAACTGGAGAACATCTGAGGCGCGCAACAGCGCACGTGGGACAGGCGCAGAAGCCTACAAAAGAGGGCACACGCCCACAGAAGGGGGAGACGGACCGAGGTCACGAAGGCGTGCAGTTCGAACGCTCCGGCAATGTTTTACGTTGATACTAACAACCCATTCCTGTTACTCTAATAAATGTAGTTTCTCGTTATGGAAACCCCGGCTTCGTGTTGTTCCTCCCGGATGGGCATGCAGCAAGGCAACCCTACTACACAAACTGAAAGCATGAGCGGAACCTGTACCTCGCACCACTCAATAGTTTTACCCGAGTATTCGCTACTCCAGCGACCTATGAGGGGCCGCCACTATCCCGCAAATATAGCGGTCTGATACAGGTCGTGCCGTGATCATGTGCTAGCTTATACGCACTTTAACGCCGGGGCATCGAAGTAAGCGAAGCGTTACACTCAAACTGTGTTGCCCCGCTTTCTATCCTCCGCATTTCGAGGCCTCCGGCCATCTTTGTTGGCCACGTGCGTTGCGTACCTGGTATGCGGTACGGGACGTAATCCAACATTGTAACTTGGAATATGCAGGAAAATATAGGTGAGGGGCAAAACAAGAATGTGTGACAATCACGCATTTTTCGTAAACACCTTCCAGCGGCGAAGATAAAACAACTTGTTTTACGGCATTCAAGATAGCCGCTGCAAAAAACTTGACTTTCTTTGAGGCAGGCAATCACTTCCCACGGCTGATGAACGTTGACAAACACTTGGAATGTCTGGTCCACGCGGTACTGTCGCGAACAAAACAACGACAAGCTGTATACATTTACGACAAAACCACCGGGTCATTGTTCTATCGCGACCACCGACAAATGCTAATCACGGAACAACAAGCGACAGCACAAATCGCGGAGAACCTGTTAGTTCAGTGTTTTTCCGCTAGGCATCGTCCCGCCTACTGCTGTAGTTTGTTTGAAAACGTCTTTCATAATACTAACAACTAAAGAAAACACCGAACCGTCAACAGATTTAAACTCGTCGGTGCTTTGTCTATGGTGCTGCTGGAGTGAATAGCGTTGTTTTACAAAAGTGCTGCAACCCTCCATGCGCAACACTCGCCTGCGTCAATTCGCACGCGCTAGCGCAAGTGTACAGTGTGCAGCTAAACCACGCTAGCAACGTATAGAAACCTTTCCAATATTACAAAAACACAGTCCTACTATGCGATGCTCTAACAGCCATGAAT
>JAZHYW010055321.1:0-105938 GCA_037355805.1 Ixodes ricinus | reverse complement strand
TTAACCAAAAAACAATGTTATGTATGCATTACAAACATATTAAATCATCAAAATATGCAACATCACAGTCATTTCACCATTCTAAAAAAATACCTGAAAATATGTATTAACACAAAAAGGGATATGATTTACACCAAGCAAGATACTGGGCCATAGAACCAAAGTTTCAACAATAAAAAAAGTATGAGGGGGTACCCAAAAATAACTGGAATGAATTTCAGGAGGCCGGGCGTTCGTAGTACCAGCATCCGCCTCTATGCAGCGCTATGCGGCACCCTTCCCGAGTCAGTTTGCCGACCGGCGTCGTCTGCTAAGGATCTAGCGGCATGTTGTGAATTTTTTCCCCAAGCGCTTCAAAATCATTCCTCGTTTTTTGCAATGTCTGACTTGAAGGACCTTCCACATTCACAAAATGATTTCCTTTCAAGACTTTTCATACGGGCGAACAGAAAAAAGTCACACGGGGCGAGGTCCTGAGAATACGGGAGGTGGAGAAGCGGTGTCATGCCATTTTTGCTAAAAAATTGTTGCACTGACAGGGCAGTGTCTGCTGGGGCATTGTTGTGATGGAACTATCATTCCCCCTTTCCCTCATATCGGGGCATTTCTGCCTTACTGAGTTTCGCAAGTGTCGCAGAAATTCCCAGGTAAAACACCTGATTAACAGATTCACCAAGAGGAACAAACTCGGAGTGAACAATGCCCAAATTTTTCTGTGTTTTCATCAGTTGAGGAGGTTGAGGGTCGCCCTGAACGAGGTTGGTCATCGATCAATAATTCACCAGTCTTAAAGCGAGAAAACCACTCATAGACTTGCGATTTCTTATTAGCATCTTCTTTGTAAGCTCTCTGAAGCATTACAAGAGTTTCCGGCACAGTTTTTCCTAAAGCAAAATTTCACAGCCGCATGTTGTTCCTTCATATCAGACATTGCAAAAAACAAAAAACGATTTTGAAGCGCTTGGAAAAAATATTTATAGCAGACAATGCCAGTCGGCAAACTCACTCGGAAGGGGTGCTGCAAAGCGCTGCTAGCGGCGGAAGCTGGTACTACAAACGGCCCGCCTTTCAGAAATTCATTCCGGTTACTTTTGCATCCAACCTGGTACGAATCACTGTACCAAAAGCTTTCGATATATGCCATGTTTAAAAAAAAGATGGCAACCAGTCAAATAGGCTCAATAGACCTTATGAAAAATTGTTTGGTGATCTGACAACACTGAGAGCGTCGCCATTTTAATGTTGGCAAGCGTCGTCGGTACCAAAGCACGGTGGAGGCATCGGAGAGAGCCGTACGGGCAGTGTGCGATAGCGCAGCAGCTGTGTTTCCGCCTTCTGACCATGAAATGTGGACGAACAGTTTAAACAACCTACCGCAACTGTCTGATGAAACTCTAGGAGGCCTGTGCACGCTGGCAACAACCTCGTCGAAGCAGCGGAGCAAGTCCTACGCCTTTGCTGTGGAAGCTTACACACTGCGGGTTGTCGCCAGCGTGTGCACAGGCCTCCGAAAGTTTCGTCAGACAGTTGCGGTAGGTTGTTTAAACTGTTCGTCCACGTTCCATGGTCGGAAGGCGGAAAACACAGCTGCCGCGCCATCGCACACTGCCCCACGGTTGTCTCCGATGCCTCCACCGTGCTTCAGTACCGACAACGCTTGCTAACATTAAAATAGCGACGCTCTCAGTGTTGTCAGACTACCAAGCAATTTCGCATAAGGTTAATTGAGATGAGGCAATTTTCTCTGTAACATCAAGCAACATCGGCCAGAGTGTGTGCCCAAACAATGGCGGACTTCGATAATTGGTGCTGCAGCTACCATACTCCGTTCACCTCTAAGCTGAGACTGCGGTGGAAGCTACGTCCTCGTTAGACCAGTCATACGCCTCTCTTTCGCCACGTCATCACGCTCCCGGCCATACCCACGCGCAAAGAGCCGGGTCAGGTGATAAGAGCAGTGATGTGATTGGTCATAGTCATTTTGGAGCAGCTGTTGGAGCAGCCAAAAGTTCATTTTGGAGAAGCAAAAAGAGCTTTTGGAGCATAACCGCACACTTCATTTTCATTTATATCACTGCAAATGTGAGGAGGCGAGACGGCAAATATTAGGAGGAGAACAAACACTAGCTGTTTAGTTGCTTGTGGAAGCACCAGACACGGTAACAAGAAGACGACTGATGAAGGACAGCGCAAACTGCCGTGAATGATTATTTTAGGTACGAAATCCCACTGAACAAATGTTAAAATACAATCATTTTGAGCACCTAGATTTATGTGTCCTTCAAGTTCTAGAGGGGGTTGTAACAAAACTGCAATTCTTAATTCAGACAAAAAACAAAGCATAAAAAATAAACCTACAAAGAGTCCATATATACCTTCTTGCACCACGTCTCGCTCTGGAGGAGTACCTTTCCCCTTAGCACGCGGGTGCGCTGCGGCGAAGCAAGACACGCAACATCGCGACGCCTAGTTCGCAATTGTTGCTTCACTGCATTACACCAGTATGCGGTGAGAAGCGCACTCAACAAAGCTAACTAACCCACCAGAACAGACCACAACACGAGACTTGTTGCGAAACTTCTGAGTACTGTCAGTGCTTGGTGCGAAATCAAATCGAATAGTACGTTATTTGAGGCGATTATCGAAAGTCCTGAAAACCCGCACGAGCCTACCCTAACGATTCGGCCCGGTAGCGAGGCCTGCAGCTGTTATATTTTCAGTATTATTTAATTGAACTTAAGTTCTGGCGCAATGTTGGCGCAAATTCCTCACATTTTGGTCAAATGTAGCAAGGTGTAGCAGAATAAGCACTTTGGCGCAGTTTGGCACAAATGGCGCAGCAATCACATCACTGGGTGATAAGAGGGAGGCGGCTGATTGGTCCGGCAAGCACGGTGAACATAGTATAGATGGTGCACACTTTTGAAAAGGGTCTATTCAAGGGTAGCTGACAAGCTGTCGGTGGCTGCAATACAAATAGCAGAAGCGCATACTGCAATGTTCACTCGTCTCCTATCATTTTTATATAGCCTTTGTTCTTGTCATGGGCAACACTGGATCCCACCGCTGCCGGCATGTCGTGGTCGAGACAGGTTAACGACGACAACTGATTTATTGCATACAATACGTGGTCTTGTGGGCTGTCGGGCTGGTGGCATCGATTACATGATGGGCCTTGTCTGCTAACCCTCTTTCGCGTCTTTTTGCTGGTGCTTGCCACATGAGGTGCTGTGCTCGGCGGTGGGCTCCGGTGTTGCCCACAGCAGTTCTAAATCACTATAAAAATAAAAAAAAAACAGGGTGACAAACCTGTAACAATGTAGCAAACAGAGATGTTTTAGGCTGGCTTCACACGAAAAATCTTTTTCAACATTTTGACATCGCAAGGCAAACACAATTCTGGAAGTTTCACGATCTAAACCAACAAGCACGCCCCCCAAAGGATTGAGGATCCATTCCACCGCCTGGCCATGGTCTGACGAGCAGCTGAAATCTCGTTACATCTTGAAGTCGCAATAGCTGCAATTCCAGTCTCTTGAGTTCACGAGCAGCAACCGCTGAAATAGCAACATGCTATTTTTGGTATGATCACCATCCAAAAATACAATTAGTTCATGCTGTATAGACCCAAACTTTTGGAGTGATAACATGCAACTATGCCTATGTCTTTTGCTGATGCACCTGGAACCATAAATTACAAAACCAGAAAAAATAAACCAATCAAATTTTGTTGTCAATTAACCTTCTGACCCTGCAGTGATAATGAAATTAAACTACAAGCATATACAGATTCATTAAAAATATGTTTAATATCTATCTTGAATGAATTGCTATATTTTTATTGTAAATGTCCCATTCTTGCAAGCACATCCAACGCAGTCATTGAAATGTGACAGAGACATCTTGGGACATTTGGGATGCGAGTCACCTCACCACGGCCATTGCTAGCCTGGCTGCAAGCATGCCAGTTGACAGTGTCACCAAATACTTTACCAGGAAAAATACATTTGTCTCCATTCATTTACGCCAGCGCACCCACAGTGCCAAATGTTGCTCTCCTAGCGGTGTAGACACCACGCATCTGAGAGAATGCATGAGGATCACACCGTCCACGCTGTACAGCAGTCATGCCGCACCAAGGAAGAGGGCTGCCGTGGGCACACCGAGATACCGGGTTTGCCGAGACAGTAGAGACAGCTGTCTCGACTAGTGCTCCAGGTGTCCGCAACCATAGATGGCAACAGTCATCTATTGTTGCCATCAATCGTCCCAATAGACAGATCTCACTAAGCGTTCCACGCATGCGTGATGCCGCCATAACTTTAGTTCACAGGAGGCAGGCGGCAGTGCACGAGACGGCTCGTGTCGTCTCGTCACGTCGCAAAGCTCCAGCGGGGTTCTCCCACATGCAGAAAGACTAAAGTTCCTTTGATGCATTGTGGCAGCGGCGGCTTAACGAAACTGGCTGGTGAGATTGGTCTATTCAAAGGGAAAAACCCTGAGGCTGCTGCGCATCCAGTCGTTCCAACCACGCAAAGCCTGTTCGTGCCAAGGCCATTGGATTTTCATGGAGTGAGATATTTTCATAGTAAAGTATTTGGTGTCATCATGTCACACCCTGGTGGTTTTCAACACCCATGGGCTATATAATTCCTCTTCACTTTCAAAGAATTCTGTTACATCTGAAAGATGAGAGGTTGAAAACAGGGATGGAGAAGAAAGTCAGAAGAAAGGAGAGGTGAAGCAAAGCGACTGACCGAATCGTCCTGGGCGAGCCAACGCAGGACACCTGTCTGTGCGGAGCGCGGGCTGGGGTGGTGTGTTGCCTAACCTGGGGGCCCTTGAAGGAAACCTAGCCCGGGCTTGGCTCAACTGCCAAGACCCCAGTTTCATCAGACACGGGGACACCTAGCACAGCCAGGCATGCAGGGGGTCTGAACCCACGCTGGGCTCGGGGCTCATGGTGATTGGTGACACCACTCACCAAACACCCACAAGCGCACAAGTCTCCTGTGGCAACGCAACCCTGTAAAAAGGCATTCAGTACATGAAGTAGATACTGATCAAGCCAAGCGAGAGATACACTTCAACTGAAAAAAAATGAAGGCTCAGCTCAGACATATGATGGATGCCCAAGTGCGGTTGTCTGTCAAAACCAATGTATTTTACATGCTCCAAGTGAACTAATAGTCATCATAGATAAACTCAAAGCTACAAAGCAAAATGTGCCCAAAATACTGAAAGCTGAGCTAAAGTATGCACAGCTTTCTTAACCGAAATACCTAATAATGTTTTTGTTTCACTTGTCTTTCTAATTAAGTGACACCTCTTTTTCAGCTACAAATGGAATGTGCTCATGTGAAACCTATAACTTCATGCTAAATCTGGGTCATTCCTCCTCTGCAGTGTGCTGGCTTGCTCAAAATGAAATCAGGTGGTCTTATCTCGGTCTCAAGAAAAATAATTGTCAAGGCTAGTGCAGCGTTAGCAAAGCTTTTTCTTGAGGCTTCCTTAGATAGACCGACTGAGTTACTTTCGAACAAACCAGCCAATAAATAGATTATGGACAAACAGAATCAAGATTAGACATTCCACTGAAACGAGTAGCCAAGTGAAATCACCAATTAGCTGAATGCTCAGGCGGTCGTAACCTGCCAACTCGGTAGCCTTCAACAAAAACTCTTTTCATTGCATCAGTTGGCAAAGTAAATGTGAAACACGTGCACGACAAAGACAGGCATTGTATGATGGTTCCCACATCAATCGTAGCTGGCGTCCTATGACACTGTGACATGGCACGTCCCGATGTCGCATTGTGGTGAGCTGGCCGACGCAAGCAGAAATTGCAACCGCATATTTTGGTCATTCCACTGCAGTGTCAGCTGTATGCAGTTTGAATGTTTTCGTGTTCTGCGAAGTTACTGCAAGCACCATGAGTGACAAGGAAGATGTTGTGATATCACCATCTCAACTACAAACAAACAGAGCATTGCAACAACGACAATGATGCCGAGAAGCGGTGCTAAAATGCTGAAAGGTAGTGCATGCTTTGGTTTTGCTGCATAATTAGTTTTGCTTTAAAGTTCAGAAGGTGAAGAGGAATTGCAACGGCCAGGGTCCTCTGGGGTAACAACCGCTACGAAGTCACGTAAGCACTGTGGAAGGTGTTAGCTGTGCCGGGGCTCACGTTTCGTAATGACGCACTGTGCCTGTTGTCAGGCGCCCGTCACTATATACCTCGAGCAGTGCGAGAAAGATGTGCGTAGGTAAACAGTGAGAGCCAGTCAAGCAGCACCAAAACAGGACCTGGAAGGGTACATGGGCTCATCCAGCTTTGACACCAGAGAGGCCTGAGCCAAGCTGGGCTTTGAGTGGAGCCTCAGCAGAATGCACGAAGGAGGACCAGACAGGCCTTCCTTAATGTCCGTCACAAAAAGGTGCCTACCGCACACTATTGAGTATATAGGAGGTAGAATTTGGGACGCAGTCTTTCCTCGAAATAAGCTTCAGTCACTTTCCATGATCCCGGGTGTTGCTTGGGGTCTCGTGAAATGACAGCCCCGGCACGTTCTTGCCCACAGGTACCACGACAAATGCCAAAAACAGCACCAAGAATACAAGAACGCACGAGAGAGGCTTATTCTGTCATTCACATTTTCTGCCTTGTATAGGAAAGCGACGCACCCTTGTGGTGATAGCTGGCAACTGGCAATTGAGCAGGCATTATCAGTATACAGGAGGCTATGCTCCATGACACCTATCCAGGCAGGTCAGTCATGAAGAGCTTGGCAAACACTATCTTCTGGTACTACCCGGTGTTGACAAAGACATTTAAGACCATGTAAGAAGGTGCAAGACTATGTGCCCAGTCCTGTTAAATGCCTCTGGTGCAGGTTCGGGTCAGCTGGTTGGATACCAAGCAACGCTGAACATGGCTTATATTATGCCGTACTGCTGGAGAGTTACGTAATACTGATCGTGGTCCACTCAGACACAAAGCGGATAGAAGCATCGGCCGAGACCACAGTGGAAGCCCAGTGCGACATCTTTGGTCGATTTGGACAGCCAAGGACACTTGTGTTTGACAACGGACCCAGATTAATAGTACTGTTTTCAAACAGTTTTTACAACGGTCATGTACATCACCCCACCACCACTTTGTATCACCCGCAGTTCATCGGGTTATCCAAGCATGCGATATGTGGAGACAAGGGGGCATTCATGAGGTTCAGCCTCACAGTCTTGGAACCAGGCTTGCAAGCACTTCCCCACTGTTGTTGAAGTTCCGCTGCTGCAGAACCTCAGCAAAAGATAGGAAGTACTCTTCTGAACTGTTATTTGGCTACCACATCAGATCCCAGATTGATTTTTGTCTATATGCATTTGGACTCGTCCCCGCACATGGGAGGCAACCATCCTTTTGGTGTGGGACAGACTGTGTGGGCGCGCAGTTTAGGCCTATGGTGGATTCCTGAAATTGTCTGCTCACTTGATGGTATACGAATGACAACAGTAGGCACCTCAAGAGGACAGCACCAACAGCAGGCGGATCAGCTCTGGACACAGCTTCCCCACAAGTGGACCGGCCTGCCTGTAGTAATTTTTTGACGGAGAGGCAACAATGTTGGTGGTTCGGTGGTTCAATGATCAGGCTGCTCCTTGGCAGCAGGAGACATCCAAAAGGGCTGGTAGAGCGGCCAGGTGATGGGGTACCCTGATGGGAGACGAGTAGTGGCCGGGGTTCACAGTCAGCGCGGACCCTGCCGGCGACAAAGCAGAGGTGATTGACTTTTAGGTTTAGGTTTAATTAATTATAGAGCAGAACATCAGAACTGAAGAACAAGAATGGCAAAAGAGGCGCAAGCTCGGGCTCGAGCTTGCACTCATAATAGTACAAATAGTGTCTGTGACGACGTAACAAACTAGTAAAAGCCAATTATTAGATTCTCCTTTCCTTGTTTATTTTTTTAAACAAAACCTCAAGAAAGACATTAAGGGGGTACAGAATCAAAACTTGAAATATCCCCGGAACACTTCGAAATGAGTGAAATATGATCCATGATATCCGTAAATGATAATCACACGCTTGTATTTTCAGCAGATGGCTATATTTTTTGTTCCAACCGACAGATTCTGGCGAGCGCTTCAAAATCAGCCATCGAGTCGGCACGACGCATCTCGGGATATTTGCCCGTGACGTCACGCTCGCAACGTCACGGGCCCATACGAGGCCAAGGGTATAGTAATTACGATCGTCGTCACTAGGTGGCGCCAGCTTTATCGTCAGCGCGTTACAATTCTGCCAAGTGGGAATGCCCGAGGTACGGTGTACTAGACCTGAGAGGTGCGCCAAGCGCCGCTCGCTCCCGCACGCCTCCATCGGACACGCCACACCGTGGCGTAGCTCCTGATGGGCCCGTGACGTGAGACATTCCAACAAAGCTCAGACCTCAACTACCAGGTGGTATTAGGAAATTGTTTTATTTGTTTTAAAATTGCTTTTCTTGCATTTACAGACGAAAGACTGCTGTTTGTGAGCTGCTGTCATGAAGCAGACCATGTCTACACAAAGAAATAGGCGCTAAAATTTCGCTTCCGTACCCCATTAAAGCAGAACGAAAAACTACTGCTCTCCCATTCTTAATATATTTTTTAACATTAGCTACAGGGAGACTACAATAATAAAAATACCAGAACACGACACTTATCTTCCAATACACACAAGTAGTCAATGAGAAATGATATTGAAAAAAACTTCATATCCGAGGAAAGTTAGTCATATTTGAGATAGTTGCAGTCAGAGGAAAATGTCGGCTTAACGGCTGCTGTTGAGGTCACAGGCATTTATGATAAAAACGTTTTCTTAGAAGAAAACCGAAGAGAAACAATTAATTTCACAGCACTGCGATTCACCGAAAGCACCCGTCTTGAACGGAGGAGATGCCAGCTCCTCCGCGTACGGGCAGCCGTCGATGAAGCTTCGTGTCGCGTGCTGGTGCACGCTGGTTCTTCGACATAGGGTTTCGAGCGAGGAGGCCAATGAAGACAGCGGCCGTCTTGTAAACACCAACTTCTTGGGAGGCCGGAGCTGGGTGGCCATCTTGCGCGCTGACTATATTCCATTCATCCCTAAGCTGAGACTGCGGTGAAAGCTACGTCCTCAATGGACCAGTCATACATCCCTCTTTCGCCACGTGATCACGCTCCCGCTCATACCCACACACCGAGGACTGGGTCAGGTGATGAAAGGGAGGCGGCTGATTGGTTCGGCGGGCACGTAGTTCCCACTGCAGTCTCAGCTCAGAGCCGTGTATAGAGAGAGTTTGGTCAATGGGAGGCGCGGGCAGAGCCTGGGCGTGCACCAGAAGCAGAAAGTGGGCTTGACATTCTCTCTTGGCCAACCAGAAGCCTAAAAGAATCCCTAGCGGTAGTAGCGAGAAACTGTTTTAATCATAGGTATATGTTGGTATATGGTTTTAATAAGCACGTAAGTGTGAAGTGTAGTGACCCTTCATGGTTGAAAATAGGGTGCACAGGATGTTACGATCATGATCATGCAGAAAGATGTAAGAAACAAATGTGCCGCTCAACTCTGTTTTGCTCGGGGAGAGTGTGACCGCTCGGACGGTAGATTCCCGGCCCTCGGCGCACGGATTATGTCGATCGTTCCGCCAGTCGCACTCTTCCACCATAATTTCGGATGACCGTGATTGAAACATCACGTGCACCACATTTTCAGTCACCGAGAGTTACTCCGACGCACTTATTAAGTTTGTTTCTCGCAACCACCGCCAGGGTATTATTTCCGGCTTCTGATTGGCCACATTCGAATTTGTGAAGACGCCCTGGAACACGCCCAGCCCGCTTTCGGCCAATGGCGCCTCCTCATTTGTCTCCTATACTTCCCAACGAATGGCCAAACTTTCTACATATATGGCTCTGTCTCAGCTTAGGGGTGAACGGAGTATAGGGCAGCATGTCTCAATGCAATGAAATTTCGTAAAGTCCAAAACCGGGTACAGCAGAGCGACCGGCCAAGGGAAAAGATCAGAAGGTTTGAAAGGCCACGTCTTGCAGGGCAGACTGGTAAACTGAACGATCACGAGCGTTGGAACACTGTGAAGAACATCAGGGGCTTATTTACTGTCCTGAAAGAACTGAAGGAACACAAGTGTTGGAACACTGCAAAGAACCTCAGAAGCTTATATACTGCCCTAAAAAAACTGAACGAGCACGAGCGCAAGAACGTCGTGAAAAACCGCAGGGGCTCTTTTTGTGCCCAGAAAAGAGTTAAACAGTCGAAAAAACGGGATGGGCCGACAGGCTCGGCCGACGCACCAAAATATAGCGGTAGCTGACGCGCCGAAATATAGTGGTAGCTGACGCACCAAAATGTAGTGATCCTCTGGTGGAGAGGCGACGATGGTTGTGGTTCGACGATCCGGCTGCTACTTGGCAGCAGGAGACATCCAGGAAGGGCCGGTAGAGCGGCAGCGCTATGGGGTGCCCTGACGGGTGACGAGGCAGAGGTGATTGACTTTTAGGTTTAGGTTTAATAAATCATAGAGCAGAACATCAAAACTGAAGAACGCAAACGGCGAAAGAGGCGCAAGTTCGGGCTCGCGCTGGCGCTTGTAAAAGCACAAATAGCGCCCGTGACGACGCAACAATCTAGTAAAAGCCAATTACTACGCTGCCACTGAATTTCAACCTGCTACTGAATTGGAAAGTTCGCGCACTACGTACGTACAGCCAGGAGATCACAACCACGACGGGTGCAGCTCAGAAATTCAACCAGTCCGAGATTGATGAAAACAGTACGGGCGACACAGTCACATACCTCTGAGCATGTTTACCCTGCCGATCCTCGGTCTCAGTGTTCAATGGTTCAACACGATCAGATATACAACTAATCATTTTTTTAAATATTCTTTGCAATAAAATACGGCAAAAAGATATCCTCACCTCAGTTCGGCAAACACCCACGTCGTTTGTTGTTGTTATGATGCCACAGCTAGTACACCATTACCACGGTCCACAGCTGTCGAGACCAGTGTTGCTGCTCGCGCTGACAAAATGTTTATTCCACCAATTTACGCGAATTGCACAACAGATGTGATCTTGGCGGATCTTAAAGGATCACGAAAGCTAAGGAAGAATATAATTTATAGTCTTTCTGTAGTTATCTAAGTTACTAATATCATTTACGACTGCCTGCACGTGAACATCAGATTCGAAAGTGACCATAGGCGTAGACTATGGGGGGGCAACAGGGCTCGTGCCCCCCTGGTGAGATCCAGGGGGGCAGAGCCCCCTCCGAGCCCGGGCCTTGATCTTTTTTTTTTTGCTTGTGTTTGTTGTTAGTTTGTCTTGCTAATTTGTATTTTGTCTTAAATGTATAATACTTCACCCATGTTTGTGCACCACACAATAGAACGCTTAGGTTGTTTGTGGGCACTGGAAAATAAACCATTATTATTATTATTATTATTATTTCCGAGACGCTGTTTACGTGCCATGTAACGAGCTTCTAGTAGTAGGATGTAAATAAAATAACGCCCACGTTGCCTTTATTGACAAAATACATGGGAAATGGAATCCCAGCGTGCTTGCGTTAGCTTCAATCTCCAGTTCTGGCGAAAACATAACGCGCAGCACCCCCCCCTCCCCCGGAGGGAGCTTCTCAACCTGCCCCCCCCCCCGGGAAAATGGAAAGTCTACGCCGCTGAAAGTGACCACACCATGTCGTCACCTGAAGAAGAGGGGTCCCTTCCACAGCGGTTGGGTGTCGTCCCTCGCCCTTTGGGGTAGTCAAAGCCTCCAAAACGCCATTTTGACTACCCAGGGTAGTAGTGTTTTTTTAGAGTGTGGGAGGCTTAAGCGGCAGAAAAAAATAGCACAATATTTTTTTTTCCGTGTCACATGGTTTAGTTTGTTGAGGCATACGCAGGCATAGTGCTAAGGCACGTGCTTTGTGTTACGAAAAACACGCGCGAGAATTCAAGTAGCATCCAGCGACACCATATCCATATGCAAGATCTTAGGGTAACTGTAACGAAAAGACAAAAGTTGGAAAATGTCTGAGGTATAATGACAGCAAGTTGTTTTGTGTCGAAGTACCATAGCAGTTGAGTAATATTTTGTCTCCCAATCCTTGTTTGTAGACTATCCCGTGCTGAAAACACGGCCCAACGTCACAGACGTGAAAGATACATCAGCCATTGTGAGTTGGGACCCTACGCAAGACGACGGCGAAGTCAACGCGGCAAACTACTGGATTCAGTACCGGGTAATTGCTTTTTTACCCTTTGTCAAACCGACTCGCATACTACTCTAAGAAATGCCTGCTCGTCTACTTACCCGCAAAAAGTTCTAAGAGCCAATATCTCCGATCTACAAAATTAGCTCAGCGAATGATGAGGCGGAACATCTGTTTAAACCTCAGAATTAAGTTAGCGCTGCGGCATTACGCAATGAAAGAATGACGCTTTGCATTGCGTAATGCAACAGCGCAGACTTCATTTTTAGGTCTAAACAGATGTTCCGCCTCATCATTCGCTGAGCTTATATCGTAGATCGCAGAGATTGACTCTAAGTGTTTTGCGGGTAAGTAGACGCGCAGGCATTTCTTGGAGTGCACATTCTATGTTTAGTATCTTAGAACCTCACTCGAAAGCCCACCATAGGAAGAGCATAAATAGCGATTTGATTTCATTTCCTAGAAATAATTAGTTTCCTTTGGATGAGCTAGGTGCGGTACACAAAGGAGAAGTGATTTAACTAACATAAATATAGGCGGTGGCAAATTTGCAAAAAACAGCGACAAGAAAAAAATAAAACAAAAAAACGGTGGCTTTATTATTATTTTTTTTTTTGGTGCTGCTTTGCAGAACACGAGACGTCAATTAACGGATGCTAGGGGTCATGTTTCGGCTTGGCGGTGTTGGAAGGGCATGGCTTTCTTCCTCTCCACTCTCCACTTGGGTGGAAAGGGGATGACGAAGTAAATTCAAAATTTAGTATTTTATTGTAACATTTGGCTATGACATTTTCGATCTCTGATAGAGTATACGTTCATTGCCCACCTCTGCCCGTTTGGATTAGGTCGGGCATCGCACTGAAAGTCTAAAAAAAAGGTTACCAAAAGGGTGGAACAAGCAACTTTTACAGTCATATTAAAAATAGCGCAAAAAAAGACGGGACAAAAAGACGAAGAAGCAAACAGGACAACCACTAACTGGCAGCTAAAGTTTGTTGAATGCTTCCAACTTTGCTATCGTGCACGCGCGTAATCTCGTCTCAACAAAAACACGGCGTACCGCCAAATCGGTGAGATATAGCCCGCCCACCGCCTGTTCAAAAAGTTAGCAGAAACAGCTACATCACCCCGCCGCAGAATCCGAACGAGGAAAGGAAAAAGCGCCGTGTTAATAATATCTAGTCTTCACACTATCCTTCGTCTCATCCTACGATGGACTGAAGGTTAAAGCCATGGGCCACCCGGTCCAATCACGTGCCTCGCTAAACTGTGAGACGCTTAGCATTGATTAGATTTGGACGAATAATGCTCCGAATCGAAAAACGCTGCGTCATTTTTATAGCTTCCACACTGCAAAGAGCCAGTACGTCGTGGCTATCTTTGCAATGTAAAATTGTTGAGTCACTCATTGCTCGATTCGAACCACTGTCCGCCCATTCCCATCAGTGATCCGAGACGCGGGCACCAATACGTGCATCGAAGCGCAATACCACGCAATGTCTAAGTGGCTCGTGATTGGATCTGGCGGTTCGTAGCTTCTGCCTTTAGTCCATCGTAGAGTGAGACGAACGTATAGCTTGTAAAGATTAACACGGTGCTTCGTCCTTTCCTCGTTCGGATTGTGCGGCGCGGTGATGTAGCTGTTTTGCTAACTTTGTGAACAGGCGGTGGGTGGGCTATATCTATCGATTTTGGCGGTACGCCGTGTTTTTGTTGAGACGAGATTACGCGCGTGCACGGCGATAGCAAAGTTGGAAGCTTTCAATAAACTTTAGTTGCCAGTTAGCGCTTGTCCTGTGTGCTTCTTCGTCTTCTTGTCCCGTCTTTTTTTAGCTATTTTTAGTATGAATGTCAACTACCAACTTTCTCAGCGGACAAAGCTTTTACAAATTTTACACCCTCAATCTAATAAGGAAGGAAGCACCTTGCCTATTACCTCCTCGAAGGAGACAGATACTAGCGCCCCTACACTCTTAAAAAAAAGTTGCCAAAAGGTTACCAAAGGGTGGAACAAGCAACGTTTACACTCTCAATCTGGTGAGGGAGAAAGAAATTAAGTAATATTTATTTTCAGCAATATTGTGCTAAGAGCACCAGTCAAAAAAAGAAGTGTCTTGCTTATTACCTCCTTGAGGGAGTCAGATACCAGCGCCCCCTATTTGAAATGCGTCGGCGGTGGAAGGCTGGTACTGCTCGCTTTTAGAAAGCATGTTTCTGCTTAAAAACAAACGGAAAACAAAGCACTTTTTTATAAAATGTTTTTGGAGATTAGTGCAAAAATGACAGGAGCGTGATGTTTTCATAAACTTTTAGTTTACAGGGTTTTGCCGCACAATTAATATTGTTTTTATAGAGCCATGTCTCACAGGTGGCTTTCAGGTAGCGCGTCCCGACCTGGGTGCGTCCTGACTTCGGTGAATAATTGCGGCTCGTCCGCTTGGGACACGGGGGTTGGCAGCTCCACTGTATGTTTCGGCGACAAAATGGCCGATCAAAGCCAAAATTGAACGGTAACTGCGGACGCTATCGAAAGCGATACTCTGGCTGCTGCGAGAAGAGCGCCACCGGCCCTTTGAACGAATGCGTGCAGCCGTGGAGTTCCCACAGTGGTCGGTGCGGGTGACATGGTGGTGATGCGATCGCGTTTAGTTCGGTTCTCGAGTACTGACCGGTGACATTTTTATTTAATGCAGGCTCCTATGGCAGTTTCCCAATTGAGTGTTCTGAGAACGTTGAGTCGGCCCCAGTTACAGTATCACCCTAGAAGGGTGAAACCGTAACTCAAAAGTATGCCCTATTACATCATAATAAACGTAAAATTACACCCTTGATATAAAGGATATTGCTCCCCTTTAGAGATAAGGTTGTCCCCCCAAGCGAGCACAGACGCACTCTGACATAGGGTGTAAAAGTTCCTCCCAAGCGGAAGGGGTAACTTTGCTAACCTGTTGAGACGAACTCCAGGGACAAGCAAGTTACACCCTAAAAGGTGTGACAACAGGAACCTTTTTTAAGAGTGTGGCATGCCGTAGTGTAATGACTACTGCGTGATGCACGCTATATGAAGACCCCAGGCTATAGCATTGGTACTACACTGGCTAATTTTTTCATCTTACCGGAGACACAAGACGCCCATTGGCGCTGACTACCTCCCGCTGTCTAAGCATGCATGCCACAACACAATCCCCAATGACACAATCGGCACTAAAACCTTTAGAACCTCCTCGGCATGACTAGTCACCTTACGTCAACCGGAAGAGACTAGTGGAAAACTAGAGGCGCAAAGATGATTTCCCAAAATCAGATTTTATGTCGATATGGCGTGTTACGTAGTGATAGGGAGAAATACTTATACAGTATACTGAAATGCGGAGGTGAAGCAGATACCGCCGAAGTAGCACGCAATGTATCTTGTTCCATTGAATGTTTTACTAGTTTACGAAGAACGTAATTAAGCGCTACGTCACAAGAGATTTTTACTGCAATAGAAGTTTATGACGAGGTTTCGCGGCGGATCCAATGTGCATTTTGTGTACGTCGTGGCCCGCTAAATTGAGTGGGAAAGCTTCTCCAGTAAATTTAGTAGGAACATTTCTGAGCTAGCGGGGACTCACAGTGTCGTGACATTGTGGCGACGTTATGAGATAAGCTCAGTTACCTATACTGCTCATATAGACGCTGCTCGCACGTGCATATCCCCTGTTTTCCCCCGTGGATCGCCTTTCGTCGTTCGACACGCCGGACGGCTCCTATGGTAACTGCAGTGTATTGAATGAAATACGTAAGTTTCAAAGCGCAGCCGTCAACGTGTTGTCCCACCGTACTCTATGGCAGATCTATCTGCTCAATGGAACACACAGTTTTGAAACGAAAATCTGGATGGCGCTTCAAACGAAGGGAGGCGGACGGATGTAAGTGAGGGGAGGGGGGGGGGGAGTACCCCCCTTGCGAGAGTTCCACAACTGAGGTAATCTAGTGCATTGTGGTCACAGTGCCACATGACGTCGTGTCACATGACGTCACAACTTCAACGCGAAATTTAGCGAATAACGTTCTTCGTTACATTTGCCGGGAACATTTATTTATCCGCTAAATTTCGCGTAATAAATTTCGCGTAAGGATGTTTCGGCAAACGTTTCGAGCTAAATTTAACGGGAAACTTCTTTCATACATTTAGCGGAAATTTAGTGCCACGTGACGTCAAAGTGTCAGCTGTTTGATACTTTAGCCCCATCTTCCAGGAAAAAAAAAAGAGCCGCCGGATGGCCAGAAAACATGCTTTTCGTGTAAAGGATGCCTCACACAGCACCTTTCACTTAAGTTTTCTTACGTTACGTATACCGAAACATTCGTGCTTCAAATGTCGTGTGCCAAGCTATCTTCTTGAACTGGTAGCCACGCTTAATATGAATCACAGATGTCCCGGTGGTTTGTATGTAAGCTTTCGTAACGTAACTTAACGTAACGAAAACGGGGCTGTGTGAACCATACGTTCCTAGATGAACGCTTTGTAAGGCAGAGCCGTATATACGGAGCGCAAGTTCGTCTGCTTCTGCTTGCAAAGGTTGTGGTAATATTCGAACACCGAGCTCTGATTGGCTCTGATTGAAAGGATAGTGGGTAGACCTCAAAGCAAGCTGCCTTGAGGTCTACCCACTATCCTTCAATGCAGAGCCAATCAGAGGTCGGCGTCTTTCTGACGTCACCACAACCCCTGCGAAAGACGCAGACGAACTTGCGCTCCACATAGAAAGAGTTTGGTCAACGGGAGGAGCGGGCAGAGCCAGGGCGTGCACGAGACGCAAACAAAAGGCGTGACATGGTCTCTCGACCAACCAGAAGCCAAAAATAATCATCTAGTGGTGGTAGCGAGAAACAACTTTAATAAGTGCGTAAGAGTTAAATGAAGTAGTAACTCTTCATGGTTGAAAATATAGTGCACGTGATGTTTCGATTATGATCATGCAAAGAGGTGTAAGACTCGAATGTGCCGCTCGAATTCTCTTTTTCCCAGTCGGAGTCTGACCACTCGGACGGCATTTTCCCGGCCCTCGGCGCCTAGCGTACAGATCACGTCGATCGTTCTCCTGAAATTTGATTTTGCATCATCGTGATCGAAAAATCACGTGCACTTTATTTTCAGTCCCCGAGACTTACTCTGACGCACTTATTAAGTTTGTTTCTCGCGACCACCGCCAGGCAATTATTTGCGGCTTCTGGATATCCGTTGTCCACTTTGTTCCCCCTCTCCTGGGAATATTATTGTCATTCTTGTCCAGCTCGTTTGCACCTTTGCATTAACTGCATTATAATTCTGGCGAGCCACATTCAAATCTGTGAAGACGCCCTGGAACACTCCCAGCCCGCTCTCGGCCATTGGCGCCTCTTCGTTTGCTTGCTATACTTCCCAATGAATGGCCAAACTCTCTCAATATACGGCTTTGATGTAGGATAGCTACAAGTCCTCCTCCTCCGCTCTCCTCCCCTCGCTCCTGTCGTCTGCTAGCTCGCTGTACGCGATGTTCTTCCTAACTGGCCGACCATGGCTGTGTTCGAAATCTTTCGAGTTACTCAGGCGGGTCATGTCACTTGAGAATTCAGATAAAACAACCCTGGACGCTGGTACGTTTTCGAACGCCAAGGTACCAACCATACCGTTACTCGAGAGTGAAGTCGAGTCAAATCTGCTGTGTTCTTCCTAACCGGTAGCGAAACGCGGGCACGGACCAATGGAAAAGCGCGTAGGCACATCAATCGCTTTCGCTACTTAGCAAAGTGTTAATTGAGGGGCTTTAGTGTGAACCAGCCTTAAGCTCATCAAAATATTAGGCTCTGGAGAAAATCAGCCATCTGCGTTAAGCTATTTTGATCTCTTTTTGTTCACCAATTGCCAAATGAAAAGTACGGCGAAAGAGTACGCACCTAATCTCGCCACACCACCGTCTCCTTCAGCACGTTAAAGTTCGTCTGCTAAGGTCACCGAATGTAAATAGACGCACACACGGCAGCCTCAACAGCCGCGCCATGCCAGAGCACAAAGTTAATTTTGAGGTCCGAAAAAGATGTTCGCCTCATCATTCGCTGAGCTGATTTCGTAGATCGCAGACATTGGCTCTTCGAACGTTTTGCGGGTAAGTAGACGAGCAGGCATTTCTTAGAGTGAAGGCTACGCGGAGCGAAAGTGCAGTCCACTCCTTGCGCAGTGGTTACGGTGACGTCAGAACGCCGAGCTCTGATTGGCTCTGATTGGAAGGATAGCGGGTAGACCTCAATGCTAGCTGCCTTGACGTCTACCCACTATCCTTCTATCTGAGCCAGTCAGAGCTCGGTGTTCTGACGTCACCGCAACCACTGCGCAAGAAGCAGACGAACCTGCGCTCCGCATAGGTTGGGCTCCAAGCTAGGCTTTCAAACAGACCCCGTTACTCCAATACCACCCATAAAACAGGCCTATGCCTTTTGCCCTCAATCGTCATCACTAGTGGCTCTAGGTGGCGCCACCTAGCTTGCGTCAGCATCGCCGCCAGCAGGTCTTACAGCGTCTGAGAACGAGGCGCGACGTTAGCACCAGGGTGTAAGATAGACAGGTGGGGAAACGAGAGCCAAATGAGCGACCGGATTGTGTACCCCTCGGTTTTCTCTTTTTCTGTGGCGCCATCTATGTGGAGCACCGCGAACTCTCACTCCGTGTCGGCGACCTGTGGCGACCGGCTAAACTGACGGAGATGGTTTCTCGTGGATTTTCAATGGAGGACTGTCGTGCTCTCGGTTTATTTGGCGCACTCTCCCATAGAGTTCCATGCAAATCCGATTTCAATTTTTTTCCTCTCACCGCAGCGCCATCTGTCGCAAATCGGGGTACCCGCAAGCAGACGAGTACACAATCCGGTCACGGCGCTGCGGTAGGCCTCTATGGGCCGTTTTCCCAACTGTCTATCTTACACCCTGGTTAGCACACGGCGACGCCTGGACGAACTCTTGTCGAGCCTGTTTGCCGCTTGGGGCGGGTCGGGGTCCAGCTGACGATGACGTAATTCTCAGGCCTTGTCTTCTAGTGGGTGTTCACTATGCGCGGTATCCCTCGCTTCACTCGGGAAAATGTCATTATCGTTCACTTTAGCAGACGGCATTCCAGAGACTGCGTCTGCCAAAGGGAATATTCACAGGCGGCCATAACTGTGTGCGCAACTGCTGTGCACGTGCTGACGGCGAGCTTCCACGGTTATTTTAAAACGTGAATTCCACACCATCAAGACTGCCGGTCTTAGCAGCCTATGCGGAGAGCAAGTTGTCTGTTTCTTGCGCAGGGGTTGCGGTGACGTTAGAACGACGCCGTGTTCCGATTGGCTTTCATAGGAAGGATATAGTTGATATCAATACTTGATGGCTTGAGGTCTACCCGCAATATATATTTTTTTAATCAGCCAATAAGAGCTCGACGTTCTGACATAATGGCAACCCCTGTGCAAGAAGCAGACGAACTTGCCCTCTGCATTAACCTGAGCTCGTTCTGAGCATGCGCTCAGAACGAATATACCGACCGTATGCTGGGATCGAGGGAAGATACGGTGGCTGCATCCAAAAGCGCCGAGGCACGGAAGAGCAGACGGACTCTACGAAGACAACAGTATGCGGACGGTTGCGAGGTTGCAATTCCTATCCTTCGCTAACTCGGAACCAGTGCTCTAAATACTAACGCATTTCGTCGAGAATCGGCGTAGCGACAGCACCGACATCGGCTTCTTTCTTTGTTTTTTAATATTTCGATGAGCCTTACACGAAATTTATGTTTTTATACAGCTCGGAATATGGACCAAGTATTCTCTACTGCGACATGCGGTTAAAGTACCAATGTGCCAAAGTGTCACGTGACGTCAAAATGTCAGATGGACACCGTCCACTAAATTTACCGGGACGTAATTGCGCAAACGTTAAACGGGGCAGAGCCAGTATGTCCTGAAGTGTGCAGAGTCTCGGCTGTCGCCGCAGTTTATTTGACGGGCAGGGTACTGAACCGAGAATTTTTCTTCTCTCTTGCAGAAGTTGAACGAGTCCTGGGTCAAAGTGGTCGTGGTGGCCGTACCCAGGGCTCCCAAGTACTCGAGAACGCTGAATGGTTTGCGCAGTGGGGACGCCTATGAAGTCCGGGTACTGGTCATTGCCAGAGACGGAAAGTTTCGGGAAACAGGCTCGCTGACCACAAAATTCCGAACTCTTTGCGGAAGTAAGGGTCCGTTTTTCTTTTTATTTAACAAGAAAGTCGATGAAGTGCTATCGTAATAAACGTGAAACAGCATCGCCGCCTCTTTTCAAAAGCACTAGCATTACGAGTCTGGGCATTGGCATGCATGAGGTTCTACAGCACATACGCTTACGTCTCTGCTGTAGGACCTTGGACGTGAAGGCATATTCAAAAATACAATGAATCCGCTTTTTTTGTTTTCTTTATAATTATTTACGTCCTTGTGAATTGAGCAAACGAGTTTTCACCATTGTATTCCTCATTCGCTCCGATGTCAGATGCAAGGAGAATAAAATCATCGTAATTGGGGAAGCTGAATGCAGGCGCAGCAGAAGGGACTTGCCCTTCTTTCTCTCTCTCTTGCTTGCCTCTATCTCTTTTTCTCTCTCTCTCTCTCTCTCACACCTCTCTCTTTCTCCTTGCATCATGCATTTCTTGTTGATTTGAGGCACCGATAAATAAATAAATAAGAAAGTGAGTATGTCCAAAAATAGCATGGGAATCGCAACATCGGCCCTGTAACAATGCCCACGACTACCCGTTTTCTTTTTCTAGTAAAGCATCTGCACATGTGCCGTTGTACAGGCAGCGCCACCGTCTCGGCGTGACGTAACAAACATGAGTGCGATGAATACGCAAGGAACCGCGGTTGAAAAGCGCGCTTTCGCGTTCGACGCTGTAGGTTGACGTATCGAAACTCCAGGAACGAAACTTGAAGAAAGAATGCTGCGGATTATCTCCCAGAAGGACCAATTTTAGGCTTTGGGCAAACAAGCTCGTGCTGAAGATTCTAGGGAGTCGGGGTTCAATGGCCACTCCTGGGGGCTATGTTGCACGTTTTGGACTCCCAGGAGACTAGGGAGAAGTAAGTGACGTAGGTGTGAATGAACGTATCCTAGCATGAACGGTATCTTCTGCAGATACCGTCATCAGCGACTCCACCAATCAACATTCAAAGAGCATTCTTGACGTCACTTCCTTCTCCCTAGTCTCCTGGGAGTCCAAAACGTGCAACATAGCCCCTGCCCATTTCGATCTGGTTGAGCATCGTACCGGCATGCGGTCGTGTATCACTGTCGTGCGGTGCACGTTGAAGACTCCAGGCTAGCGGTTGTACTTCACTGCCTAAATTTCTCATCTACAGCTGGGAAACTCGCCCCCGTTGAGGCAGACCAAGTTCTAGACTGTACAAACATACACACAACCAAACTTTTTCGACGTCGTCTGCCTCTTCGTCTTCGTGAACGCGTGAGCTCACTGTCGTTCACGCGGGGGTCCCACTGCGGCCTCGGGAAAAAGACAACATCGCCACTGCTCCAGCATTCCGGCTGCTCGGACGTCTCAATTGACTTGGAAACAAGTGAACATCTACTTAAATGACAAAGAACAAGAAATTTCGAGGGACCATCGGCTCGGTGTGGCACCGCGGAACAGCATCAAATGCGTTGGTGAAAAACTGAGCTTGGTAGGGCTCAGTCTTGTGCATAACGTATAATCAACAATGAAATAAGAGGAGCTAAATAGACTTTCTCGGTGAGCGATAGTTTTCTAAAAATTGTTTCATTCTGGTTCACAGCCTGTGCGACAGGGTACAGATGAACTGCGCGACAGGGTACAGATGAACTGCGGGAAAAGCCTGCACACAAAGAAGAATGGATCTACACAAAGGCCATGCCTGACGCGCCGTGAAAATTGGCATCTGTCAAAAAGAAGCAACCCTGCCAGATACCTGAAAACTCGTGTAGAGGTGACTTTTCGTGTACAGTTCCTATTCAGTTTTATTTCGTTTGCGGAAGCGCCGAACGCTAACAGTCGCCCGACGGGGGAAGCTTTTTTCTGCGGTCTCGATTGGTGTTAATGCAAAATGGATCAGTAACGTCAGCCTAACAGACCACAACAAAATAGATGAGGTTCACTTGTTACATATTTGGCGGTAAGGGTTGCATTTCAAAATTTCATTATATAATATTTTCAAGTTTAGTATGGAAAAAAAATAACGAAGACTGCTTCGGAAATATCTTGTTTTCTTTGAAGTGATGCATATTGGGAATGGCTGCTGCTTTTTTAGAAATTGTCCTGATATTTTGAAGCATAATTGTGCTTGAATCACGTCGTCGCAGTAACAGTTATAACCACCGAAATACATCTAGCAAAAAGTGTATTAAAACGGCCTCCGCAAAACAGTGTGGAGGTCCTATTCGAGACAGACCAGAGGATAGACCGCTACGGAGCGAATGCTCCGAGATATTCCAACGTACGGAACACTCAGGAAAGCTCTATGTCTCGTGCCCTGCAATCTTACACATTTTAGCTGACGTGCAATAGGGTGGATATAAATTATGAAGTAAATCGCGAAACAAATCGAAAAAATGAAATTCTTCTTGTCGCTCTGTCCGGCTCTGTTTACCTTTCTTTGCCATGCTGGTTTCTTTCGGGGAGCCATAATATCCGAGGCCTTTTTGCCTGGTGCTGTTATTGTAGCACCGTGGTACAGAACAGGTGAAGCAACCCATAGAAAACCATGAGTAAACACCCGGCTAAAAGTCTTGTGCTAATCCGAACATTTCCAAACGCCGGGCGTACAATGCGCATTGACGCGGTCGGAAAACTGGGGAAAACTACTGGTACCAGAATGCACCGCGGCAGCGGTGGCGTCGCGCAACTCCTGGTGAGATCGGTCTATTACTTTGACTAATATGGCGATGTCAATGTTAGTTCCCTACTGTTGTAAGCATTATGGTTTCGCTCAAACCGACAGCGCTACGGAAGATATTCATCTAGAAGCAGAAAAAGAAATTGTCCGACCTTTGTTCTTCACCTCTTTCCAGTTTCATTGGTTTATTTGTCGCGCGTGTATTTTTGTATATCAGCGTTTATAGTTAAAATTGGAAGGGTGCAAAGCGTCCGAGAAATAATTCTCGCTTTGTGCGTCACCATTTATTCTAACTGAGGTGCTCCGATTGCAGGGCCCACATCCCCTCCAACCAACGTCAAGATTGACAACTCCAGCGCTGACAGCGTACTTCTAACGTGGGAGGTGAGTCCCCAGTTCTGTATACTGTGTCACACGGGGACAAGTATTATTTGAACACAGAAGGAGTTGACTGATGGAACATATGCGCGTGAAGCAAACCCGTCTATTTCATTCCTACGTTCAAACCATGCATGCTAAAAAAAAAGGCAGTGAGCTGATTTTTCGGGAAAACGCGGAAGCTGCCAATAACGGGCACCAATAGAAGAATTCCAGCAAACGATGAAGATGAAAATTACGTTATACACTCTAAAAAAGCCCCTGCGTCTACTTTCCCGCACAACACTCGGAGAGCAATCGCCGCAACTTACGGAGGCAGCTCAGCGAATGACGATGCCGAAACATATGTTTAGACCAAAAAAAGCACTTTGAGTTGTGACATGAAGCAATGCAAAACGCCATGCTTGCATTGCTTAATGTCACAACTCAAAGTGCGTTTTTCGGTCTAAACATATGTTTAGGGCATCGTTGTTCGCTGAGCTGCCTCCGTAAGTTGCGGCGCTTGGCTCTCCGAGTGTTGTGCGGGAAAGTAGACGCACGGACTTTTTTAGAGTGTATCTGAAAAATGCGATGCGAATCAAGATGAAGGCTCGTTTACATAGTTGCGTTCGGGTGCGACTGCAACCACTTGCGCCTCGTTAAGACTGCTTGTGTCGAGATGTTGCTATGGCGACCCTCACGACGAGCCAATGGGGAGGTGCTGTGCTGCACGACGCAACGCAGCGCTACGCGGTCGACGCAACCGGGTGAAGGAACCTTGACGCTCCAGTTGCTCACGGCCCCTGCTCACATAGCATTTTTCAAATCTAGTAGTATTTAGAGTTTCGTACTTTGTTCGAATTCTTGTACTTTAAGCCGTTATTGGCTGTCTTCGCGTTTTGCTGTAAAATAAACTCGGGAGACATTTCTTTTTTCTTCTGGAGTGTAGGGTACACAGTTGGCTGAGTGCGGCAATAACGCCATCATTACGCATTCCTCAGCCACTGAGGTGGCGGCATTTGTTGATAAGAAAGCCGGAGGACAAATGACGAAGCAAGGAGTGCGAACATAATAGGCCACGCCCTGCATTTCTTAAGATTCCAGTGACTGGAGACTATCGCCATGCTCAACAAATTGCTCAACACTTGCATCTCGCAGTACGAACGGCTCTGCGCTCTAGAAAATCTGGAGGCAGCCTCGTCATTCGCCAAGCTCCCGCCGTAGATTCTGGCGATTGGCTTTCTCAGCTGCTTTGCGGCGAGGTAGACGCTCAGATATCTTAGGGTGTACACCATTTGTTGTCATTATGATTCCGTGTTTCCAGTGTTTACTGAAAACCACAACAACAAAAAGAACGAACATCCGAGAAGCGACATTCGAGTTCGTTTTATAAAACTCGGGAGAACCGAAAAATCCCGAGTTTAGGCTGTCCTCGATTAAGACTTAGCCAAGCTTCACGGGAAGAAACGTTACCTACAATTTTGTACTCACCTAGAACACGGTCATTGCCTAAAATAATCGAAGGGATATCAGTGTTATCAGACGCAATCAGCGGTCGCACTCTCGACAACAGTGCTCGGTACGCGCTGACGAGAGTGGAGAAATGGAGGCGCACATGAAACAACGATTCGCGATTATGGCAGCAGCGCTGTTAGATGCGCAAGGCGACGAACTGCTTACGGCTAAAAGAAAGATGCTTCTTGAATGGGTGGATGTAACGCAAAGGCCGTGGGTCAAAGACCAGTTGTATGAAGAGCGGCTTGAGGACGACATTCGCAACTTTCACGGCCTATTAGCGGCGAGATAATTTGGTGGCGCCCTCCTATGGTTTCCTTTCGTGACGTCATCACCTTACTAAGAACAAGTTCGACGGTGTTTATAATTAGCATGGTGGAAGCTTGAGATCACTGCGCTCTTCAACCAACACTGCCAACATGTCAAAATTGAAGTTCTTAGATTACTCTCATTTCTGTCGATGAGGAAACCTTTGCTGACGTCATTTTCACTATTCGGCCAATCGTGGAAGGCCGACCACAGCGACGCTTTTGATCGCGAACGTCGCCAATAGGGGCAGCTCTAGTTCCTATCAAAACGCCGCTCAACTGGATGATCATCGTAGAACAGCTGAACGAGGTTCAATCCGTGACGCTTAAGTAATTCTAATTTGGGGAAATACGAGCGATATGAGAGCCTTACGTTATACTTCCGCGTCAGGAAGGTGTAACCAAGCACATTTAGTTTGAAGCCAATCATCCAGGAGCTGGGGAGCTCGTTTCTCACACCGCGGTACTCACCATCGCTGAAAGTTGCGAATTGATGAATATCGAAGATTCCTTCGGTTGCCTCGGACGACACGCGCAACAGCGCAAGCCACAACAAAACAATTTAGGCGATCCCGATGCCACTGCCAGTATCAGAGTGTTGAACCGAAATTTTTATCGGTTCGGTTCCGGTTCGGGTTCACGGATTTCGGTTCGGTTCCGGTTCAGTTCCGGGAGCAAAAATAACGGTTCAAACCGGTTCGAACCGGTTCGAACCGGTTTGAACCGCTAAATTGAGAATATATTTTCCGCGTTGTTCCGGCCCTATACACTATTTACGCCGTGAAACGATTAACTATATTGTTTCTTCGATCGCCCGTGCAATTTACTTTTGTATCTAGGTAGCAAAATATAAAATTCAGTTATTTAACTTTGACGCAAGAGTAGAAGAGAATCTAAATTGACGTACATAACGTCGTGTTCATACGACTCGACATCCCTTTGTTTACCAGTAACATATATTTTACCTGAATCCATATGTTTAAATACAAGAGTGAAGAGTTGAGCTTGTTGGTACATACCTGTAAATATGTCAGATTGAAATTTAGAACTATACTGTATATTTTGTCCTTTCTTCGTGTTTAAGTAAAATTCTAAAGTTCAAGCTGATTTATTTACACGGTATAAAATATTGTCGCGAAGTGTGGTAGCTCACCTAAAATACCCGCGATTGGTACAACTTCGTGTCGCAGTATTAAAAGTGAAATCGTGATTCTGTCCTTGAACCAAGGAACGAAACACGTCACATAAAATTATAAAATGAGCACCTCGTGGCCATATATATTACGAAATATGGTTTACGAAATACGCTTCACAATATATATGTATAAGATGACGACACAACCGAGCTAAAAGCAATGAAAGTTTCAAAATGTCACAAAAGTTTTAGAATAATTCCCTTCAGTCTATTTTTTATAGAAACACCGAGCGGCAATCAAAATGCTTGTTGCTCTAACCAAACATTGTTTACACTCAGCACCGCATGCATGCGAAAAATCATGCAGCGAGGAGTAATCGCAATTGTTCACTCTAATCTATACGCACCTTCGCCCTCAGATCGAATCTGGCCCAAAATAGCGCTTGCCCAAGTGATCATTTTGTTATGAAATGAAATGAAATGAAATCTTTATTTCCACAAATTTACTCTGGCGGGCCTCCAGACAAAAAGCTACCATATGGTAACTTGACTGGGTCTGGGGCCCTAAAGCAAAACAAGCATAGCAATCTGGCTGAAAAGTGTTATACATTGAAAAGACTCGTTAAACAACATATAGAGTTTCTCTGACCAACTAGGCATGTACTCAAGTAACAATAAACAGAGTAAACAAGTGAGGGCGCCGGAACGTTCGGCAGCAAGCATATTATGCGAAAAAGAGAAAAAGAAAAAATGTCATACAGAGACATCCGCGTTAGATAAAACACGTATACAATTCAGCTCTAGTCAGAAAGTATATATATATGTTTCCTAGAAGGAACCTGTTAAATAGAGAAGGTAACATATGGCGAAGGGATTGTAAAGCATTATTCGTGCGGAAATGAGGAACATACCATATCTCAGAGCAGCGCATACTGATCGAGATTTCCTTTTTATTCAGGTCCGAGGTGCGCCAAAGAAATTCAATGAATTCATTTGTTCCGAAAAGGAAAGCATACAAAAGACGATACACTTGCATATTTGTAATGGCAATAATCTTGAATTTTTCGAACAGCGGTTTAGTGTGATATAGGTAGTGTACGTCCGCGATGATGCGTAGTATCTTTTTTGAAGTAACAGTATTTTGTTTAACTTCGAAGTTGTTTTGTGCCCCACACGAGGTGGCAATAATTTATATGAGACCAGAAAAGGGCATGATAAATCATGAGTTTAATGTTAACAGGCAATATTGAGCGGCATCTTCTAATAACGCCAATGACTCTGCACAACCTGCTGACCAAATTATCAATATGGCGATCCCACGACAGATGCTCAGAGAAAATTAAGCCCAGCGTTTTGTGGTGCTTAACTATATCGATTACTGTACCACTTAAAGTAAGGGATTTAGTGAAGGAGACGTGCTTATTCAATGACCAAAATACGAGTGCCTTGGTTTCGTTTACATTAATATTAAGGCAATTTACCTCAGACCGTCTGCCAAATTGCGGAGAATATCGTTCGCCTTAATAATTAAGCTTTCTGCGTCTACGCCCGACACAAAAAGGCTGGTGTCGTCGGCATATATTACAAACTGTGCAAGAGTACTAACCTTTACCACGTCGTTTATAAAAATATTAAAGAGCAGAGGGCCCAGTATGCTGCCCTGAGGCACGCCGAAGGTTACGGCTTTGAGAGAAGAAGATCGCCCGTCGATCTTCTTCAGGAGAAGCTGGCATAGCCTGGCTGTTGAGGTTTGTACTTGACAAGATGTCGGTCAATTTAATTTGCAAATGAGCATCACCCTTGCTAATTGATGATTTTAACGGATAGCGTTAAGGAGCTCATGCCGCAAAAAAGCCGATGCCGGTGGCATGACTGGAAAATCTTTATTCGTCGATAGGGTGGTGACGTCAGAGCTACATGCCCTCGCGCAAGAATTTAAAACAACCCATAATGCTCACGTGAAACATGACATCACGCGTGGAATGAGGGTGATTAAAACATGACATGTAATGCGAATTAAAGGTCGCCGCATGTCTTAAATGATTTCCCTTTTTAAAGTAATTCCTTTGCTTTAAAAAAAATAAGAATTTTAGGCGGGATTCGAATTCACGACCCTTCGGTTGCGAGTCAGACGCTTTTGACTAGGCCCAGCTAGGCACGTTTTCGCGGCAAATGAGAAGGCGATGCAAACGAGGCCCGTTAAGGCTATCGCCTTCAACTTTTAAAGGCGAAGCTTAGACGTCCTCGAAGATTCTTTTTTGTTAAGTAAAACGAAGTGGTATTTTACGTTCTACTCGACATGGCAGCTACTTAATTGGACACTTTCTGACAGTTTGCGTGCGTAATCGTCATAGTTTCGCCGCGCGCCCTTGTTTACTTTGCTTTTGTCCAGCCCACAGACACCTAAAAGTAATGCTCACCACATAAAAGAGGCAATAACAGACTTCTATATGTTTGAGAAGTTATATGAGTGAGGAACACATAGTTATTTAAATTAGCTTCAAAATCAGGAATGTGTGTAAGGCTGTCCCATATCACTTACAATGTGCCTTTCGAGGATAAAACGCCGGAAAAGATTGGCAGAACACCTTTCAGATAATTAGGGGGCATTGCTTTAGGGTGGTCGGCGCCTTATTTATGTTGTCAAATATTGAGTTAGTAATTAAATATACTTTTATAACGATCAATAAATTTTACTTTATAAAGTTCACATAACCGCTTGAGACCGACGCGGGAGGACGATACTCGGAACTACGCGAGCTGTGGAGTCTGCGAAAAAGTGTTTTTCTGTTTGCTGATTGGCAGTGTGAAACATCGGGTTGCAGGGTACGCCAAAAAGGGCTCTGTGCTCACATGACAGATTGGAAGTCAAATACATGAAATGTTCAAAAAGAAAGAAATAATTAACGTTATTTTCCAAAATAATCTCTTACAGAACACATTACTGCAAAAAGAGATGCGTAAAGATGCACGCAATGAAATTTATAATTTTATATAAATAGGCCGAAGGAGAGACAAAGATACTTAATATCTCAGTATAAATAACATTTTATCAGCTTCCATGAGCTCGAAACTTCGCGAAATACTGCCTCGGGAGGCTAATGTTATATTCGGTTTTACCTGCACTTGTTTTGGGCCCTCACTTTACAACCCTGTCCTTGAATAGTCATGCGCCGTAACAATTCTCTGTGCTTGAATAGTCATGCGCGGCTCATGGATTGGACAGGAGAACTGCGTGAGCACTGTACATCGGCTCGTAACAAGCAATGCCTCGGCGGACACTTGGGTAGTGGCTCGTGTCCATCCACTGCGGTGATGAGAATAGCCGAACTCTAACAATGCCTGGAGCTCAGAACGCGTTTTCTTCCTTTCCAACCCCAGCGCGTGGGTATGATTAACGTTGGCGGCATAAGACAGGCACCAGGCCACGTGGCCGCTTCTGGCCCCGAGTTGAGGGAATGAACGATGCTAATATTTCTCTAATTTGTTTGGCGACTGCCATTGCCTAGAAAAAAGAGCAAAGCCAAGTTCAATCAGTTATTAACGTTAGGGAGCGATCCTGAGTAGAATTTAGTGATGTATAGAAATCTTTTTGTAGCTTCTTTAAGCAAAATACACAGGGGGTCGAAACTTGGGCAATAACTTGAGAACGACGCTCGTGTGAGATTTACAGCGACTGCCAACGTTCGGCTGTCCCTCTGAGGGCACTAAAATCTTTTTTTTTTTAGGTATTCCTTCTGTACACACATGTAGTTCTATGTAACTTCATATTATTAAGTCGCATTTAGTCATTTTAATACTTCTATTATCGGGGACATCTTTCGAATGCAGTTGAGCGACAACGAAAAAATGTTTGGGTGCCTCAATGATGTAAAATTGGTCTTGCAACATGTTTTGTACTTTCAATAAATACTGTTAAGAAGTAACCCCTGACGTTGATAGCTTGCGAAAACATGCATTATTTTCCCCCACCGCGCAATAGCAGACGCAGAAAAAATAAAGGAAAGAGACGGCTGTCGATCCCCTCCTCAACTCGCCATTTGAACAAGCGGCCACGTGATCTAACGCTAATTATACGTATACCGTCAGTGTTCATCATAGTCATGCCCTATTCGACTAGGGTTTGGAAAGCGAAAGCTTGGGCTGAGCTTCAAATATTTTTAGAGTTGGGCTATTATCATATTTAATTGAACATGAGCCGCTACCTGAATGTTTGGCGACGCTGATTGTCATGAACCCGAGCACTCGACTAGGGGTTATGAAAATCGCTTACGTCACGGTGTCACGTGACTCTCGGTGCAAAATCGTAATGTAATGTTACGTCACGCTGTCAGCAAGGTTAATACATCTAGTGACTTCCTCAAATTAAATCAAGTTGACGCAGTGAGTCACGTGACGTCACGAGGTCACGTGACATTACTTGACAACATGTATTGACACCATGACGTCACGTGACACATGGTTAATCATAGTGTCAATACAAAAGCGCCACGAAAACCCACATTTTACCATACGTTGCAATTCTGTATATGACGTTTTGATCAATTGATAGAAATACAGCCGCCAATTTTTTATTCCCATATGTTCATTTTGTGATACTAACAAAAAATAAAAAATAAATTACCTTGAACCGTTTTGAACCGGTTACCGTTATATTTTTTTTCGGTTCGGTTCCGGTTCAGTTCCAAGATGGCGGCGAAGATTTCGGTTCGGTTCAGTTCCGGTTCGGCTAAAAATAACGGTTCTGTTCCGGTTTTCGGTTCGGTTCGGCTTCCGGTTCGACACCCTGGCCAGTATACCGCTGAGCGAATCTGTAAAGTTGCCAGACACGCGAACCAAATACCGCCAATTGCAAAGAGATCCCACGCCAAGGCGGGGGAGTGTTTGTGCAGCCCGAGCAAAACCTCCCCACTCCCCTGTCACGTCAGCGCGGCTCCGCGCTAAAGCGTGACGTTGTTGCCACGTGATGCGCTTCCTGGAAGAAAAGGTACGGATTTCTTCCTGTGTGATTACCCCTTTAAAGTGGGCATTTTAATGTCGATCGTGTTCTCTCCTTTGTCCCTGTTATCCTGCTGTCCATTTTCTTCCATACCTTTAATGAGATGCTTTGTTTGCATGTGTTCTTTTAAGACAGATCTTGAGCTTGTTTTTTTTTTTTTGTAAGTCTTGTTTAGGCCAAAATCAGTAATACTGGAAAATTCATTCACCGCCTAAAGACGTCTATGAGGAGACTGAAGGCTGGTTCAAATGAACTCACATTGCGGGTTGCTGGTTGCGGGACACAGAAACCGCGAAGCCCTCGTAACTTCTGCTCCCCGCTGCGAGAGGCAATAAGGAATTTTCGTAAATCGTTTTCCCTACTCCGTGTTGCGGTCGAGATAAGATTGATGAATGGTGTAGGTTTATTTTAGCATAGCAATACAGGTAGGTGTGAGTCGTGCGGCACGACTCACACCTACCTGTATTGCTATGCTAAAATAAACCTACACCATTCATCAATCTTACTCGTGCCGTGTCTGGTCGCGATCTGCTGGAGAGTGGGTCCGCGCGCAGAAGCGGCGGGCAGGGTCCACGGGGTCACCCGGCGGTGGTGGCGATGATGATGACGGCAGTGCAGATGATGATGATCTCCCGACACCTCCCCCACTTTGGAAGAACAACACTCACACTTCCCCAAAGCGGTCAGGTGGACGACTCATACGTCCACTCCTTGTGACGGTAGGTGCCACGGCTGGCTGCAGCTGTCCTCTTGTTCGCCGTGAAGTGCCGGTCGTCGTCTGCACCACGTTGGAACGGGGTTGAGGCGCTGGCCCGAGAATGTGGCCGTAAGACGCTGCTCCCGTCAGAATTCTGACCGCAGTTCCAGACGGAAGGCTGTCGAGCTCACGTGTTCTGCGGCGCTCGTCATAGTGTTGGCGCATCTTTTTCCTTTTATAAGGCATTTTTGGAGCGAAAGTCGTTGGTGTCCCAGCGAGGTTGGAGAGATTCGGGCTTTTCCGGCACGTTTGTGCGCCGTCTTCGTCCCATGAATAGCTCCGCTGGCGCGTAACCTTCGATTCCCGGGGTCGCACGCTGGGCCAGCAATGACTTGTGGATGTCTGTCGATTTCCCAAGGAGTTGCTTAGCCGTTTGGACTGTCCTCTCGGCCTCCCCGTTGCTCTGTGGGTAGTACATGCTTGACGTTGATTGGGTCACTTCCCCATTCCTTTAGAAACACTGCGAATTCGCGTGAGGCGAATTGAGGTCCGTTGTCTGTTCGGAGAATTTTCGGCGCTCCATGTCGTGCAAACATTGGGTCGAGGACGGCGATGATGTCCCTGGCCGTGGTCCATGAGTAGTTTGGCAGTGGAGTCTCCAAAAACATAGGTTGACCTGGTTTCCGGTGTTCTTGACAAACAGGGCACCTTCGAACGAAGCTGTCGATGTGGAGACAAATATTAGTCTCCACATCGACAGTTTATGAGGCTATATATCTGGCAGATATACCATATCAGGTTAAATGTGGCCAATTTTTGATATGGCCATATCTGAAATCTTCAGATCTGGCGAGATATACGTGTTTGGTAAGGGTGATACTGTGCATGCGATCCACCTTTCAACCTGGCTGAGCCGCAGAAATCTCTTACAATATTATCATTCTCGTGATTGTTGTTTTAGCAGGAATTACTTAAAAGCCGAGAAATCACAACAACCAAAACCGGGATTTAGCTCGGATTCAGCGGAGCTGTTTCTAGCATTTTTAGCGTTTAGAACTTAATAGCAGCGCCTTTGAAGTTGTGCGAGAATTATAATATTGTAAGTTATACTTCTGCAGCTCATCCAGGTTGAAGGTTGGACAGAACGCACAGTACTGACATGGGTGAGAAATTTTAAAAGTGATATGACAGGTACTTGGGTTCTATACGACACTTGTTCAGGGTGACTCCGAATTACACTCAAAACTTGTAGCCATAAATTTGTCAAAATGTCCGATCACTAGGCAGCTGAAGAAACACCTTCCCCATGATTCCTTGAGTACGGGGCGAGGCGCTTGGGAGATTTAGCAAATTGTCTATTCGGGTGTAAAGTTAACACTTCGAAATAATTAAGCTGCATAGAAATCCTCGTGAAAATAGCACAAATTATCCCAAACTTAAGCTTGTCAAAGCTGAAGTTTGGGATTATTTGTGCTAATATTTAGCTCGCGAACAATGAGTCATTCACAGTTTGCTAACAAAGCACTTCTTTTTAGTTTTTTAACATTTTTATATATTGATAACCGGCAGCCAGAAAAAGCTCTATATACGCCAGATAACGAAGTATATACCTCAAATAAGGCTGTATATATGCAAGATATGTCTGTATGTACGCCAGATTAGGCAGTATATACGCCAGATAAGGCAGTATATACGCCAGATAAGGCTGTATATACGCCAGATAGGGCTGTATATTGTGGGAGCCACTGGTTTCCCTCCCCGAGAAGGCGTAAGCCGCGGACGTGCCGGCCGGAGTTGTCTGGCTTCGAGCTGGCTCGCCCAGTATCGTGTAGGAGAGAGTGCGCCACCTTGCTGGCCTACTCTCTCGCACTCCTCCGCGCGTCTCCCGGTTTGGGCGGACCAGGGAGATCGCGCAAGGGGGAGTCGGGCCTGCCCTCCGAGTGGACGGCCGGGTGGTCGAGGAGTCCTGGATTGGACTCCGGGCGACGGGTCGAGTCGCGGCGTGAGCTCGTCCGACCGGCGATGACTCAACGCTAGCGATTCCCCTGGCTCTGACAGTCGGCGTCCCCACTACCTGGGGACGTCCGTCTGCCGAGAGCCCTGGCCCCGAACTCCTGTGACGACGGGTAGCGGCGTGAGCTCGTCCGACCGGCGATGACTCCGCTCGCAATTACCCCTTTGGCTCTCAGGTCGGCGGGCGATGCGGGCACACTGTGTCCGCGGCTCGCTTGACCGCAATGTCTTGTTGGGGACCCCTGTTTCCCAATAAACGCTGTTGGATGCTGGGATCATCGTTATTGGCATGGCGTTGGCCGAACCCGGCGCGGCGACCGCCCTCGCTGGTAGTGGCCGTCGGCCGCGCGGTGGGACGGGCATCGGATTTCCCCTTGAGCACCGGTCCCCAGACGTAAAGGTGCGTAATGCTCCCTCCTTCATTCCCACAATATACTCCAGATAAAACTGTATATAGGCCGTATACAGTCATAAAATGTTTGATATGGCCAGATATGATTTCCAAACGGGATGCCTGGCCACCAGACTGATTCTCGTGCTCTGGTGCGGCATTTGGACACACCCTGGTGACCTATGTGAAGCTTCTCCAGGATATTGAAGCGTAGGGCTTCCGGTATGACGAGTCGATTGCCCATGAACAACAGTCCGTCTAATATGGCTGGTTCCCCGGCGATTTTGTAGAATTGGCGGACTCTTTGAGGAAGCGTCATTTTATCCGGCCATGTCCGGAGGGTTTACTCGATTACCCTCTTCGTTACCGGGTCTGTCTGCAGCTCGTTCTTGATGCGGTCGAGCATTTCTTGGGAGGCTGGAAGCTGTTCCCGCGTTAGGATCTCGTACTCTCTGGTGCTGAGTTCCCTTGTACGGGAGGCTGTGTCGGTTAACGGCTTGCGTGAGAGCACGTCGGCTGTGTACATCCTCTACGCTCTCCGCAACGAAGACGCCGCTTGTGCGGATGCTCTCCCCTGGCCTTGAGTGTAGAGCTCCAGGCAGGCACGTAGCCAGGATTTTGTTTCGGGGGTGGCCCGCCCATGACAAAATGTTGTATGAGGGGGAGGGGGCGAGGAGGCCCCAGCAAAATGGAAGATACCGGGGGGGGGAAGGCGGGATTAAGGCCCCTCCCCCCCCCCTCGCTACGTCGCTGGCTCCGGGTATCGTAGCGGGTTGCGGAGAGCATTGCGGGATGAAAGAAACGATCTACGAAAACTCCGTAATTGGGAGTTTTCGTAGATCGTTTCCACTGTCCAGCAACGTTTTCCGTAACCTGCTGCGAGATCTGGGACTCTGCAGGCAAAGCTAGCACCGCGCATGCGTAGTAGTGGAGTCTTCTTTACGAAGAGCGCAGTGGAGGTGGGAAAACAGTCTAGAAAAACTCCTAATTTTCCGGTTCTGTTTGGAAGGTTTGAAGAGCTAGCCGAGCTAGTCACATAAGAAGGCCATCACGTGGTTTTTTCTTTCTTTCGCGCGCGCGACATGACACAAAAGTAAGCGGAGCTCCCGAACACTTATGGTTTGACTTCGAAAGCGTTGGCGCGGCGATAGGGAGGTGGAAAAACGCTTCCCTGCCTTTGCGGGTCCGGAAACCGCAAAACGTCAACGGTAACGTCACACAGCCCGCGAAAAAATTGCAACTTCCGTACCAAAAAAAAAAAAAATTGGTCGTAAAAGAATTTTTCGGGTTCTTCAGCTTGTCCATATTTTGCAACCCCCAAAAAATATTTTAAGCACCCCTAAAAGAGTTCTTCGTGAAAAACCTGTAAGCGGTTCCTTTAAAGGGGCCCTGCAATCATCTTTAAGCGTCTACTTTTTTGCGGTTTCCACGTTTCTTGGAGTTCGGGCAAGCCAGCGGGCACGAAGAGAGTAATTAGATATCAGTGCGTCATATTTTAACCGAACGACACGAAAACCTCTACCTACGGGGGCGACCCGCGGTATCGAAAGAGCGCAATATGTGACGTCTTTGGTCCTGGGCTTACTACTGGTGAGAGCCGCTAAAAGCTTCTTTTTAGTCAAAATACAAAATATAAGTGCTGCGAACCGTTTCATTTATTTATAAAAGTAGTTTTTGTTCAGTATTTTAGATCAGAAAAGAAACAAATGCAGTTTATAAAGTACGAAGACAAGAAATGACCCGTCCACATACCCGCCGCCAAGTGGTGGCAAAGGCGGCGCATACTAGAAAGGTGTAGTGGGATCAGGCGCCGACGACCGGCGAGCGTAGAAAGGTCCCGGATGTATGTCGCGGCGCTGCGGTCAAGGATCCGACCGGTTCCGAGTGTTCCGAAGGCCTTCGCAAGCAGGTTTGTCGTGCGGTTTCCCCGTTTGGCGGTACGGCAGCGCGAAGTGACTCCCGTTCTGAACTGATCTTTACCCCTGTTTGCTGCTGTTTGTGGCTAATGAAGTGTCATGCCGAATTAGTGTTTAATCGCGAAGCAAATGCAATGCGAGCCGCCTTATGTGCCCGCTTCATACAGCCTATCGAGAACATGCTCTACTGGCGCCCTCTCGAGCCGTCGACACGGAGTGCGGCTGCCGTGAGCGCTCGCTGAGCTCACTACGCCTCCTCTAGTTCACAGCCACTCAAGCAACCAAGGACGTGATGAAGGAGGTTATTTTTTGCTTGTTTTTGTAATTTTAATTTGCCTATAACTTTTAAACTAAAGCGAAATTCGACAAAAAAAAGGTTTCATTAGGTTACTACGTTCAGTGCGCTCAGGTTTGGTGCAAATTAAAAACCAGTAAAAAAACCCTTGCAGGGCCCCTCTAAAGGGACACTGACACCCCTAATTTTTTTTTTCATTTTTTGCCAGGCAATTTATTATAGTTTCGGAATACTACCCAATTAATATTTTGTTACAGAGTCACGTACATTTTTAATAAAGCCAAAAAAACGGAACTGCTCGAAACCGAAACTGAAACCTGCGCACGGAGGTCGGGGAAGTATAGACCTTTTTTGCAAGCGCGCCGCCATCTTGAATTGTCGTCACTTCTAGTATGGGCGAAAACAATGTTTTGCCTTTGCCACGCCAATAAAATGCAATTAGGAGATAATCGTAACCGCCACCCATTCTCGTTTTGCCTCCCCTCTACTTTTTTTACTATTTGCAGGTTGAAACGTTATTTTTTCGTCGCCCATATCGGATACGCCTATTAGGTGGCTGGGGACGAGAGTGCACAGAAAAGGTCTATAAAGTTTGAGTGAGTACCGGAAGTCACGTGGCTACACCCGACCGTGCGCTTGTATTTTTCCCCTCCGTGTTTTTTTGTTTTTGTTTTTTTGTTTTTGTTTTTCCGCGTGCAGCAGACGACAGACGTACCGGGAACCGTTTGCCGTGCGATTCCTTTGCAGTTATGTTTGTTCCGCTCGCTGTTCTGCACTTCAAGATGAGTGGCTTTGTACATTGAAGAGTCTGAAATGAGTGGTGAGTGCCCATAGTGAATTCCCGTGATCGGCTCCGAAAATAATACCCCCAAGATGTTGCGTGAAGAGCTGCCTCACATGTCCTGCATCTGAAAGTGGCATTCTGCGGCAGAGTCTTCACATGTTTCCGAGAGATCAAAGGGATCGGGACGAATGGCTGGCTGCGATTCCTGTAGACCAGTTACGGGCATCTCGGAAAGCGGACGCTGCCCGATTCATATGCTCCTTGCATTTTGTGGAATATGACTACATTGAGTTCGCAGGTGTCAAAAAAGGAATTCCATACCATTTAGTTCGCGACGTATCGTCCAAAACATTAATTTTTTTTTAGTGATAATTGTAAAAAAAAAGAGAAGGAGGAAATTTTTATGGCACAAGGATGGCTCTATGGCCTAATGCTGGGGATGTTGAAAAATATAAAAAAACGAAATGTAAATATCGCAAAAAGTGTAACAAAAGACAAAAAAAAACAGACGGTATTTAAACACCTGGGGATCGAAACTATGTCCGCTGCTTGTGAAGCGAACATCTTTCCACTGAGCTTCCTTTTTTTTATTGCATCTTTTCACTGAGCCACTGGGGTAACTCAGAAGTCTTCGTAGTAGTGCAGCCGGTCGACCGCCTGTTGGTCGGAAAGTTTGCTGCAGATTTCTCTCCAGCAAAGGTACTCCCGGCTCGAAGTCGGGCAGCACCACGTATTGGCCACATTCGCACCTAGTAAAGAAATTGTACGCGTGCATATTCAACTCGAATATGCACGCGTACGTGCTTGACGTTTTGAGCGATGTTTCAGCCACCAGAAGGGGCGACGGCTCGGCGACGTCTTCGCGCTAATCGGCTTGGTGGTCGGGCGTGTCGTAGGGGATGAATACTAATTCTTTTGATCGGTCCAAAATATCTATTTTGAAGGAAGACAGATTCGCCGGTTCCTCGAACGACAGTTCTGAAGTAGAGGTCCCGCGTCCGTCGTCCGCTGCCATCGTCGTATAGCCCGCAAGACCCACTATACGCGATACGGCGCCATGTTGAGAATTACTCACTGAACGCGCGGAATGCTTCCGTTTCTCTGTACAACTTCTTTTTTTTTCAATAAACGTATTTGCAGCTTTTTAAAAGCCACAAAAGCGGGTTTCATATTTTTTTTATTTTTTAATATTGAGTGTGTGTTTTCAATGACCCACGACTTTGATTAAATTTGGTGGTTGTGTCTAAACCTTAGAAAACGGCCTTTGACCACGGAGAAGACGGCTCGTGACCACGCGCGACTCAAACCGGCCAGTTCTCGATTGGCAGTTTTCTGGCGGAAAGAAACGGAATTTCGAGCCGCAAATTCTGTTCTAGGTAGTTGGGCTATCATGCGTCACGTACAACTAAGAACCTCGGCGAGCATAAATACCCTGTCAGTGTCCCTTTAAGCCCATTTTTGATGCAATAGAGTTCTTCATCGTTCACTTTACTTTCTAGTGCGCCAGGGGGCGATAGTGCTTGAGGCGAAACCGTTCTTAACGAAATAAAAGAATTCTTAGAGTGTCAAAAAGACATTTCAAAACTGGATGTTTTTTTTGTTTTTTTTTTTAAAGTGCGGAATTCTTAAATCGCATTCCGAATTTGTTCAGTTCGTGCTTTACACTTCACTCGCTCGGTTGTGCGATTTACGAGATTTAATCTACTGGTCAACAGCACTCCAAACTCGCCGTACTTGGCGTCACACGTGTGCAGAACCCCCTCGAGAGTCGTGGCTTTGCTGGAGCGCCAACGTCACCCTGGAAGTGAATGGGACCACCGAGTCCTCCTTCAACCTGACCGAACCCGGTGTGAATCCCACCAACCGATTTGTCGTGTCCACGCGTCCCTTCACGGAGCTGACCGTTCGGCTCCGTCTGGACACGCCTGAGGGTACATGGAGTCAGTGGACGAGAACGTGGACAGTCAGGTCCGCTGAGGACGGTACGTCCATGAGTAACTATACGGTGTGCAAGGTCGTCTGCTTTTCGCGCACCTCCTGAGTTTGTTTACCCCCAAATGTGGCCACGTGCGCTTGTTTTCCCCCGACTTGAAGTAATGGTGGCGCGAGCTTCGCTGTCCTGTCATCGCGCCTTATCTACGCGTTCTCTGTATCGCCCTTTGATTGGAGTGCCCCTCTTGGGGTTCCGTTGCGCCAAGGACGCATATTAGAATACTTGCTCGCCGTATAAAAGTTCAGCGGGGCTTCCCACGGAGGGACGATAAGCGTCGAACGCTAGATGTTGAACGGCAGAGTTGGTGGCATAATATGACGTTCCTGCAGCTTTCGGCCACTTCCTTCGTTTTTGAAGCGACATCATTTCCTAAATTCCTGAAACCTGCCTCCTGAAAAAGGACCCAGAATATTAGGCGCTTCACTGACGCTCGACAATCTGCGAGATTGGGACGGAAGCACCTTAAAGCGTATACCCTGTCATATTTCAAACCATTTAACGTTAGACGGTTGTGAAACACAAACAAAAGCTACTTGCCCTTGCTTAAAGCTGTCCAGTTCAAGTGAAACAGAGTATAATAAAAAAAGCCAACGAGCAAAAAAATTACCAGAGGTTAATTCTGCGGTATTTCTTTTTCCATGCAGCGCCCAGCGAAATTCAGCAACTTCAGATGACAAGAAGCTTCGCACGGGAGGCGAGCTTTGCCTGGTTACCACCGGCCACGCCCAATGGCCGCATTCGTGATTACCGGGTCGTCTACAGACCACTGCGCCTGGTCCTCCCGTGCAATCCCATCGAACAAGCCGAGACAAAACTAATTGTGCCCATATCGTCGCGGCACGTCACCCTTGAAGAGTTACGTCCATACACCGTCTACATCATCTCTGTACACGCTGTGACCGTCAAACCCGGTCCAGAGTTCACGACCAACTTCACAACGGAACAAGCCGGTAAGTGGTCGTGTCCTGAAATCGCGCCTTCTGGAAGCCAGCTTATCCGGTTCTATTCAAACGCGTCTCTTCTGAGCCTTCATTCGATTGCTAATCGATGAAACAATCTAGGCGATCGAGTTGGTCCATAATTACAAACTGGTAGCAGAGCGCAAAAATACACAAACGAATGGAGGAATGGACAGGACGAGCGCCGAACTTCAGCTGAACGTTTAATGAAAAGAAACCACCGAGGTAACCAACCACACCATCAAAGCGTCAACACGTGTTATAAAAAGTTATTTATTTCATGTGTAAATACACCAATGTTTGACTGACAAAATTATCACCCTCCTTTCCTATCTCGTAGGCTTCCAGCTATTCCCTTGCACTTTTTTTAGCCCAGTTGACCAAAATCGTGCTGTCAAATTTCGGCTGACACATGCATGTAACACAGTGTAAGGGAAGGTGCCCCCAGTGGTAGACCGCAGAAAAAGTGATTGTTCGCGTGCTCGATCATTGACCCACGGGTCAGTTTGGCCGATGTATATTCGGCCATGCTTAGAGGAATACGATAAACCACCCCCACTGCGCACCCAACGCACTTATTCCAGTGACTTTTCGCACATTTGTTGCCTCTCCCACCTCTGTCAGCCACTCTGGGGCATTACTGCGACATTTTACTTCGTGTCCGAAAAGACAGTAGGTGTGCATCCACTATTGGCCCTCTCCTTCCTCCCCCCTATCCTATTCATTCACAACGCTCAAGAAGAAGAAAAAGACAGTAGGCACATCGAAGCGCCCCGCTATCTTTTTAATATTATGGGAGATCTTGTGTATATAAGGAATTACTTCTGGCCTCCTATTTGGTTCTCTATGTAGTCGTGGTCCCGCCTTTATCTTCCTTAGTAGCTTCTTCACCCCCGCCAACAAAACTGAAGCTGGGAAGCGCGCGGCGCTAAGTCGTTCAACCTGCCTCCCAAAGCTATCCTGGGGGGCTAAGCTCGACTTCGGTGAGATTCTCTCCAATGCGACGTAAAGGGGGAGGGAAGGAGCTTCTTTGACTCCGCCCCGGCGAGTTTCCCACTCCTCCTCTAACATTTCCGACCCCCTGGTGGCGGCGAGTCCCTCAGCGTAGCTCCGATTTTCCCCTACTCTCCACAGTGAAGTGTTTAATAGACCGATCTCACTAGCCTGTTCGGCTACCCCACCGCTGCCGAAATGCATCTAGGGAACTTTAGTCTTTTTACACGGGCGAATACCACGCTGGAGCTCTGCGCGTGCAGAGCATGAGACGGCACGAGCTGTCTCGGGCATTGCCGCCTGCCTACTGTGAACTAAAGTTATGGCGGCCTCACGGATGCGTTGGAGGCTTGGTGAGATCGGTCTATTTGATTTGAATAGTAAATGACAAATAAAATTCGGTAACAGCATGGATACTCATTAAAAAAATAAAGCTTGGATATGGGCTAGTTGGTTAGACATTGTGATGGTTTGCTGCGCTGTGTAGATGTGAGAAAAACGCACTTAATAAAATTTATTCTAAAACCAAAAATAGACGAAAAACAACATGGATGAATGGCGCACACTAACAACTGTGTAATTTCTTTCTCATCTTTCTCCCCCCCCCACCCCCCACCGCCGCAAAGTCACAATAATTTTTCCAAATACGGTGTGTGTGTGTGTGGGGGGGGAGAGAAAGATGTAAAATAAATTACACAGTTGTTTGTCTGCGCCATTCATGTATGTTGTTTTTTCTTTATAATAAGTTGGTTGTGTGGATATTTATACAGCGAGTCGTTGGTCTGCCATTTTAAAGTTGCGACGAGTCACTCGCTGTAGATGAGCAATTTAGCCAGTGCAGTACAACCGCTAGTCTGGGGTCTTTAACGTGCACCACGCAGTAGTGATACACGACCGCACGCCGGTACGATGCTCATCCAGATCGAAACGGGCAGGGGTGGGGATTTCTTTTATTCTTTAGGGGGATTCGGTCGCCGAGTCGGCTCGCGCACACTAGCTCTGAGCACGTGGAGCGAAAGCTCGCGCTGTAGAACCCACGAATCCTGGGTTCGATCCTGAGCCCTGCCCGTTTCGATCTGGATGAGCATCGTACCATCGTGCGGTCGTGTATCACTACTGCGTGGTGCACGTTAAAGACCCCAGGCTAGCGGTTGTACCGCACTGGGTAAATTGCTCATCTACAGCTGAGATACCAGACGCCCACTGAGGCAGACTAAGTTCCAACTGTATAAAGATACACACAAGAATTTGCTTTTGTTATACTCTGTTTTAGTTTAAATTATATCAAATGCGTTTTTCTTGGATCTACGCAGCGCAGACAACCATCACAATAATTATAAAAGCCTGTAGGTAATGATAAATTGTGTTCCTGGTTGCAGATTGCCGTAAAAACAGATTTGTTTGTAGGATTCACAACGGGGACGACGGTCCGTGCACGGCTCCATCGTCTCAAGCCCGGATCGCCACGCAGTTCATCGGTCGGCCACCTTACCACGTCTTTCGAGAAGCGATCGTGTTGTTGAAAATCAACGTCGTCCATGTCAAACGCGTTGGCGTGGTTTAAATACCTACACCGACGGCAAAACACGAACAAAAACGCTGCCATTTTGGAGGCTTCTCCCTTATCTCGCGCCCAACTCGCGTAGGTCGGAGCCGGCAAGCTTTTCCCATCCTCGGCGGCTCCTGCCACCTCACATTGATGTCACCGCATTTCGTCGCGAGTTTCGAAAAAGCCACTCTCCGATCGCCTCAAACTCTCCGTTGTGACGTCACGACCTAAGGAGTGACGGCGCGCGTCGTCACGCACGGCGCCGACCAATCGCGGTGGGCGGCGAGTTCGGCGGAGAACTCGCGTTGATCTCTCCGTACCGAGCGTAGCCCCCTCCCTGTACTGTATAGTTTCATGACTTCTCTATGGCCACCTGCAGACACGATGACGCGGAGCCCCTTTTAACTATAGCTACGAGTGAGAAGAATCAAAAGGGTCCCTTCTTAGTGCGAGGGTGATAGAGCCGACACACATATGGCGCTCCGTGAACTTCAATTTCAGGTCAAGAAACTGCAAGAACATGCCATCTTGGCGTTCGTGCGTAAATTGTAGCCGGCCAGAGTGTCGCGTAAAAACACCCAACACTGAATTGACAGCGCTATGATTCGAAGCCCCCTCAGGCATTTTGGTTACCACAAGGTAGCCGTCAGCAAATCGAAACACCTTATTGACACTGCTCGCTTGACGACAACCTGGTGCTAAACAAAACTGCAAAACTGATGGAAGCATACGAGATAGGAAAGGAGGGTGATAATTGCGTCAGTCAAGACATCGGTGTATTTAAACAACAAAGATTTTTTTTTTGAGCGCGTGTTGACGCTATGATGGTTGAAGTTCGGCGCTCGTCCTCTTCATTTCCCCCTTTCCCTGCGTATTTTTTCGCGATGCTACCAATTTGTATTGGATAGTTTCATGCTTTATCCATGATACCTTAAAGGGGCACTGACACGTCAAAGGTCGTATTTTTCGTTGTTGTCTAAAACGATGCAAGTTGTTGTCGTAGACACACAAAAAAATACCAAAACGGAAAAAAAAATCCCAGGCGCGCGCGCGCGTTTTTTTTTTACTTTTGGCGCCATTCTTTCACTTCTTTAACCTCATCGCTTGTTTTTATTTGTGACGTCAAAAATTGTGAAATTTATAAGCTTTGTAAGCGACATTCTATAATATTGAATGACGGAATGCGTAAAACATATCTTTTCACGTAATTGCGAACGCACTACGGCCCTTTTCGAAATTCCGAAAATCGGAGTTTGGAGTAATGTAGCCTCGTGGCCTTTTATCCACCCTCGGAAAATATGGCGGCGCTCGGCACATGTAGCACTGAGGATGATCGGGGAGTCGGGGAGTTGGACGAAGTTCTCTTTTTAGACGCTCGACGACCTCTCAGACTTCGAAAAGGAAATCGTCAAACGGTCAAAACAACTGGGTTTGCTGTCTGTGTATCGTAGTTTCGGTTGTGAGTCCGCCGGGGCAGCCTTTCACGCAGAACAGGCGCGACGTGGCCCCTCACGTCATCCACAAAAGTCCACTGCGCGTTCTTTTCCACCTCACACCGTTTCAAAGAATTTAAGATCGCTGAAAGGGCCCTAAAGGAACTTCAGACTCAAAAGTGAAGCGTCGTGTGCTCACAGCGATAAGCGGCAGGCACGGAGAAGAGCGTTTGATCGCGGGACGCGGGCGAACACGACACTTCGGGTCGGGATGGTTCGGACGAGTGAGAGAAACTCGAGTTGCAGGACGACTCAATCTTTGACGTCACTACACTAGCGAGGATGGCGCGGGAACTTCATATTCGGCTTTGGGAAATTTTTTTGAAGCTAAGCTCTATATGACTCGTTGGTCGGATTGTTTCGTGTCCGTCGACAGAACAGTAGTCGACAGAAAACCACCGCGCTCGCCTTATCACCGTTCGCGCACGACTTATCTCTTCCCATGTGGTTTTGATACTTGTTTCAATAAGAACACCACAAAACTAGTGTCAAAACCACGTGATAGATGATAAGCACATAGCGCTCCCCGCATGCGTTTCACGGTAAAGATTGCGGTTCCATAAGCTGCCGCAGGAACGGGATTGTACGAAGTCTTTCATATATAAAAAAAAACTTTGGTACAGTGCATTTCCTTTTCTTTCGTCAATTATTTAGTATAGACCTATTGCTGTTTACAAACATGAACTGCCGCTTGCGTCCCAAGCGACTTCCTGTTGCACCCTCTTAGCAACCCTGTTGAGCTTGCTTATGTCACAAGTGCTAGAAAGCATAAATGCTGCACGAACAACAAAGTTGGAGATTAAACGAGGGTCTTGGACTGTACAATATTACATCTTGGAGGAGGCAAGTTGGTTTACAAGAACACTCGAAACATTTTAACAGATCTCGCACTCCTTCGCTCTTTTGGCCTTCAGCTGGAGAATCGGTGGTTAAACATTTCATCTACATTTCACGCAGCGGTGTTAAGGTGGCCTTCGTCCATTCTTTTTATAAACCGGAAGTTCTCTGGGACGTCAAAGACTGGAGCACCACCCGGTGGCGTTTGCAATAAAAGGGGTCTATAGTGCAGTGGGCAATCGTTGTAGGTGATACCACAGCTTCGCTGTCCAACCACCTTCACAGCGTGGATTGGAGCCTTTTTTTATTTCACAAATACTGAGTTGCGAGTTCCGAAGTTTGAGGCATCGTTTTCAATCGTTCCGGATAATATATATATATATATATATATGGGTGGTTTCATCTCAAATCATGCAGGCAAAAAGGGTCGAATTTTTAATTTCGCTGAAAAAATATATGTTATGGCGTCGTCTCTAAAAACGCAGTAGCCACAAACCGCAAGTCCGTCGGATGTTTTGTTCTCGACTTACGAATTTTAAAAGAGGCCGCGGCGGAAAGCAGTGTTTTTCACATCCGTCATAGGTCGGATGTTTCGCTCGATCTCCCGTCGTGGAGTTTAGGTCCACATTACATTAACTTTTTTCAAGCACTCTGTGGGCACAGGTAAAACGCTCTACTACCATGAAATAATTTTAGGCATTTTGCTTTTTTTATGTAAAAATGTCAAAAACGCCCCCTCGGTCAATTGTTGACGAACTTTGACAATTAAATACTGGCGATCTACTTGGGTTACATCAATATTTTTTATGTCTATGGAGAGCCCCAAACACGCTCTTTATAGATATTATAAAATGATTTAGCTGTATTAAATATCCTTAGCGGGGCGTTTACGTTAATGTTATGCGAAAACCAAAAAGTACCAATTTTAAGATCGATTTTCTCAAAAAACCCATTTTTTATTTTTTTTATTTTTTTGTTAAAATGTAGATATGATAGTTGTCTACTCGAAAAGCAAGTCGAGAAAGTGTATATTTTGTTTGTATGTTCTATATTCAAGCATCAATATTGTACAAAAACGTGTTTTTACGGCTTGAAAGGGACTTGCGAATTGCGCGTCTTCACAAACTTGGAAATACTTTTGCATTTTTTTAAAGCTCCCAGATAAAAATGAAATACAGTAGTTCCTTTATGTTATATTTATTGATCATTTAAATTTTATTATAGGCGGCAAGCTACATTGGAGCAGTTCAAAAGAGAAAGCAACACTTCTTAACAGACCAGCAGGCGTCGTAAATTTTTAATGTATAGAAATCGGCAGACGTCGTATTGATTCGGGGCCTTCATTGGCCTATATTAACGTCCCGCCCTTTCGGAACCAGGAGATGACCATGACCTTTCGCGCTCGTTAATTGTGTTAGATAGGACGGCCCGTGACAGTAATGCGAGCAGCGCACCCTGTGTCACGAGGAGTGAAATGGTACGAATGTGTCGTTGACGCGGCGAACAGTAACGGCCACCCAGGATGAGTCAGTCAGTCAGAGTATTGCAGAAGGGAAAGCAAAAGAACTATTGCCTGGGAGGATGAGAACATCACGGCCTTACAATATCGACGGTCAACAACAGTTCTGCCTGCCAAAACAACGCCGCGTGCGAGCTAAAAGGGCGCGGGCACGCACACGAAGATGGGCCGGTTTCGTTAGGGATGTGGGAAAATTTTGAAACCAGCCATCCGTGCACGCGTGAAACGATACCGCGTATTTGCCCAAGCTTCGAACGCCATCCTGGAAATGGCCGTGCTCTGCAAAGTGGTTGTCCTGTGCTTGTCCTCCGTGTTTTATTCTTTCAATTTTATGTACTCTATCTCCCTCCGCGGAAATCCGATAGCACCGAAGGGTTATCCCTTTTGGAAACAGCAAAGCCCGGAGACTAGCATCAAAAACGAGCGTGTTGGTAAATATACTTGTGTCTATTCTGCCCGGAGACTAGTTGGGTCGAAGTCAGCCTCCTTGTCAACTATAACCGTTTGTGAAGAGTGGTCTTCTCCCAAGATGAAAAGTTAGCGCCGGCTGACGTGTTCTTTTGAAAAGGGAAGGGGAAAGAGAAAGTTTGAGTAACTGCATGCAGTAACTACCTCGAAAGCTCCTCTCACGATATGAAGCTCGAGGCATGTTACGTCTCGGTTACCTTCTGGCGCACCGCTGCTTGAAACTTTTCTTCACTTTTGTTCCGCACAGCCCCGACGGATGTGCGGAACAGAGTGAAAAATAGATTCGAGCATCATCTGGACGCCATCATCCTGCCAGGCTTCAGTGTCGTGGGACTGGACTCAATGTCGGTCAGTTAAGACTTCTTTTTTTTTTTTTTTCGTGAGTGTTTCTTTATTTTGCTGAACTTTGTTTCTCGGGTGCGGTTCTTCTGAACTTTTTATTTTCTGTTTCATTACTAACTGTTTCTTAGCATTGTTTACTTGATTGGTTTATTTCTTCATGGTGTAGCGGCCTGACGGTGCTGTAGAGAGCGTGTTTGCACGCATTTGGTTGTGTCCCGTTTAGAGAATGCCCGGAGGAGTTGGTTTTTATTCTTGCCGCGTGTGGTTGAGTTTTTCTGTCTTAATTATTTTTTTTCCTTTACGTGTCGTTGACTTCTTTGTCTGACTCTCCACCAGGCGTGGACCTATCGCCTTGCCACCACTCGAACCTAAATTTTTTTTTTATTTTTTACCGCAATTTTCGTTAAGATCGGAGTTGGGTAATTTTATTCTTATTTATTTATTTGTATTCCCTACCCTTCTCCGTGACAATCTCTCCGTGTGTTTCGGATCGTTTTCGTGTCATCACTTTTGTGTATTACGGAAGTGAAAGGCCATTCCCTGGTGATCTGTGCGATGTGCGGTGAACAAACCCTAGCGTTTGGTTTCGGAAAGAATGGTATATAATAGATCAATGATGTGGTGATTTTTTATGACTTAGTAATATGACAGATAATAGCTAGTCAATGCTAGTTTACAGTGAAAATTTTATAAATCAAAAAAATACGTCTGTGCCTCTTCGATATTGAAGGTCTACTAGGCCTGCTGATTTGATTAGATATATTTCTCGTGGTTTCCCGCTCTTTTCAAAACATAAATAACTATTCAATACCACAAAATGCGTTTATAAGTGATTACAAAACGCAGACGAAAATTCAAGAAAACCTTTTTACAATTCATAGAAGCGCACGGATTTTTTTGTCTGACTTAGGTCTTGCAAAACGAAGACGTCTTTTTCCGATATTGAGGCTTAAATATATAACATACAAAGAAAATATACACTTTCTCGACTTGCTTTTCGAGTAGACAACTATCATATCTACATTTTAACAAAAAATAAAAAAAAATAAAAAATGGGTTTTTTGAGAAAATCTATCTTAAAATTGGTACTTTTTGGTTTTCGCATAACATTAACGTAAACGTCCCGCAAAGGGTATCTAATACAGCTAAATGATTTTATAATATCTATAAAGAGCGTGTTTTGGGCTCTCCATGGACATAAAAAATATTGATGTAACTCGAGTAGATCGCCGGTATTTAATTGTCAAAGTTCGTCAACAATTGACCGAAGGGGCGTTTTTGACATTTTTACAGAAAAAAGCAAAACGCCTAAAATTATTTCATGGTAGTAGAGCGTTTTATCTGTGCTCACAAAGTGCTTGAAAAAAGTTAATATAATGTGGACTGAAAATCCACGACGGGAGATCGAGCGAAACATCCGACCCACGACGTATGTGAAAAACACTGCTTTCCGCCGCGGCCTCTTTTAAAATTCGTAAGTCGAGAACCAAATATCCGACGAACTTGCGGTTTGTGGCTACTGTGTTTTTAGAGACGACGCCATAACATATATTTTTTTCAGCGAAATTAAAAATTCGACCCTTTTTGCCTGCACGATTTGAGATGAAACCACCCATATATATATATATATATATATATATATATATATATATATATATATATTATTGACCTGTCAGTGCCCTTTTAAACTTTTGCCCATATAGCGCAGAATGAGCACACAGCCCAAAGCGGAGCGCCCCACTCTTCCAACGGTTGGCGTTGTCTGCTTCTTTAAGGCCCTCACATTGAGGACACACGGCGGCGACAGCAACACAAAATGTTCATGAACAGTTGGTCAACTTTGTTCTCGCGATGTGACAAACCTGTCACATCGCGAGAACAACAGCAACAAAGGTGACAGCAACAATGTTGCCTCGATGTGACAGCTTTGGGCAACAAAAACAGCAGCAACATTTGTTGGACGTCGCGTGTTGCCCACGGTGGATAAGCGAATTTGTGCCATCAACACGACAAGCTGACAACACAGATAGCTTCGATTGCGAAGTTTCCTATCAATAATGTGTTTATTTAAGAGTTTACACAAATAAAGGCCTAAAACCCCTGCTAAAAATTAAAAAAAATTTGACATTTACACGGAAGGTAAACCAGTCAATCCGTCTGAATCAAACGGGTGGCAAACTTGTCGACCCGTTTGCATCAAACTTGATTATGAGATGCGGGTACCCGTTTGAAATGGCACCCGTTTGATACGGGCGCGTTCGACCTGGCACGTGCTCACACATTTGAACGTGCCCTTTGAATATTCAGGCAAAGTTTTCGTTAGCCCTATATGGGTACCGTCTGGTAGGTTGGATATCCTAAACTTATTTAGGACGTCCCAAACTAAATTAACCTATTTAAAATATGGAGGAAACCCGTAAGAAAATGTACTCGCACAGGTGTTTGCAAACAGGCAGGAAAACAGACACAAAATATTGTTTTGAAATCTTCTAGAAGTTAATTACACTAAGCCTGTTGTGTAGAGAAGTACCCACGTGCAAGCGATCTGCGAAATGTGAAGAGATACTACTATGCTTTTATGAAGATTGCCAAGCAAACAAGAAACGGGGTAATTCTAGGCAATAGTGTCAATTCTCCCGGCAGCTGGAAAAAATATTTTCCCCGAAATTCTACCGGCAGACATTTCTCATTGATGGTGACAATCACTTCATCGAATGACGTTACATCGACTGATCGTTTCAGTGGCACGCTGTTTCATCGAGAGATTGCTTTACAAGCAACAATAATTAGCGTTTTTTTTTGGTAACAAGTCACTTCAGACTGTCGCCCCTAATGGCATGTAGGGTGGGCCAGTTGGATTAACATTTTTGTAATGAGCCGCTACAGAATCTCGCCGCGAAGCTGCGCGAACGGGTTGACCGGGAATTGATACACCCGCGGCGAAATGTTCCTGCAGCGTGAAATTCGCGTAACGAGAGTCGGTTTTATGTATGTGTCGACGGAACGTGTCCATAAAACCTGTATCCATGAAATGCCGGGAGAACAAGAAAGTCGGTATTCTATCGGCAGTTGTCGCATGATTTCAGACAGCTAATATGGGACGCGAGTGCCGGTAGAATTTCGGGGAAATTATTCTCCCGGCTGCCGGGAGGATAGACGCTGCTTAATTCTATAGATAATCTGCCGGAGCACCCGTAGAACAAATGTCACTCAATGCCAACACAACAATTAGGTTGCATGTGCACTTACCAAAAAATTAGCGGACTAGAAAGATGTAATCCGAAATATATGTCGATACGGGCTCTGGAGAACAACCACACAAAAAGAAAAAGCAGAAGGAAGGGCTCCGTGCAGATTCAACACGTTGCGGACAACGCCGCCATTTGCCGAACCGAACCACAACACAATAATTTCTGAGATTTCTTTGAGCAAATCGCTCTTTGGCCGATATACGCGTAAGACTTCTGGAACACTGATAGCTCTGGTACACTTGGAATACGTCTTCGCGTTGCCACTGAAATCCTTGGCAGTCCCACAGGCCGCAGCTAAGAGTTCAGGGCGAGGGAAAGGAAGGCTGGGGAGGAGGAAGCAGATAGATTGCAGGAGAGGGCAGGAAGAAACATCCCCCTCATTCCAGCATTTCTCCTGCCTCCTCCTCCCCAGCTCGCAAAACATGTGCTCCTTCAAAGTCGGCAGGGGGTGCGCCCACAAAAGGCGTATCTTCAAGGGGCACCCCAACAATGAACACAGCGAGTGGATTCGTCACTTCGATACTTTTGTGAGTTCGTCCGAAAGTTGATAGTGCTTGGATGCTATGTGAGTGTTCTACCAAGCAGTGACCTTCAAGCAAATGCCGTACTCTGTCTTATCACCCCCTTGGAGACTATAGTCTCGTGACCGTAACCGGAGACACGATTGGCCTAAAATACCGAATAGCGTGCACTATGCTCTCAATGCCAAGCGAACGGGATTACTGCACGAAGGCTAGTTTTTGTAGTTCCAAAGGAACTGTCCAGCCCAAATGCTTACCAAAAACGGGAAGTATGAAGATCCTATGTTTTGCGCCGTATCACCCACGTTCTAAATTAAAATGCAGAATTAGGAGTTTTCGTAAACCGCGTTTCCCCTCCGCTAAGCCCTCCGCAACGAAAAAGTCGCTAGTACGCCTGCGCGCCCATGGCCTTGACTGTAGAGTTTCGGGTATCGTATCGGGTTGCGGAGAGCGCTGCAGAACGGCGAAAACGATCTACGAAAACTCCCTATTACCGCGTGTTCTTTCTGCGCACCATGTACACAAATAAACTCAACTTACACATAAAAAAACACAAAAAAATATTGCCCAGAAATAAGCTGTGCCGTAGATTTCGCAGCACGCTAATAGTTTTTTTTCTCGCACAAAGGTAGTGTACATGTAACAAATCTGTACCATAGCGTAACCATGCAATTATAAATGCCACAAAGATGCTATGATTTCCAAATCTGAAGTTAAAAACCGCGAATCTAACACCACTATGACAACGCCTGGTGGAGTTGTGGGCTCGAAGAAGCTAACGACTTTAAGATCTGTTTAATATTTCAGAATAAAAAAATAATAACAAAAGACATCAGCAACAGGCTTGTTTATTTGAGGGATTCACAGAACAGTGAGATAATAGGAGGTCCCTAAGGAGGCGCGGAACTCACGATTAATTAGAAATGTTTAATGCGAAAGCAGTAACTATCCCATGGAGCGGAGCCGGTGGCGTCTGGAACCGCGAAAAACGCGAAAGAAATACCCATTCTCCCATTTGCTGAGCGAAACGGCTCCTAGATTGCCGTTGGCGGCTGCTTCGCGCTCGGCTCTGTGCTCGTGTCCGGCGTTGCCGGAGGGAGGGGGACGGGGGGGGGGGGGAGGGCAATGGTACCAATAAAAACAAAAACAATTTACAGCAATGCATACCAGCAAAAAAAATCCTGTACAGGGGATGAAAGGGCATCATGGAAGACTGTTAAAATGTACTTGTACTTTACACTGAAAGTACATTTTATTTATAGAACTTCAAGTACATTGCACAAGGTGTACTTACTACTTTACTTGAAGTACATAACCTCTCATTTACTTTGTACTTCAAGTACTTTTTATATATACTTTACGCAACCCTGTAAACAAGCAAACACTATCTGCAAAACCAAACTCGGGCAGTGCTAAACCCCAAAGTGGAAATGATTCATCCGCAGCACATCGTTGACCAAAAAGAAAAAAGAAAAAGTGCAAAACAATTGGGCACGCAGAAGTAAAACCAGCTTGTAAAACATATGTGTAAAAACAGAAGCTGCTTTATATTTTACTAGCAGAATTTCGCTAATAGATCAAAACCTATATTATTACCATAAAAATGTAAAAGTAACTTCAAAAGTAATTCGCTACTTTTTTACGGTAGTTAGTAAATTACGGAATTACTTTCCATTTTAGTAATTTCTATTCTACTCAGATTACTTTTGAGGCCAATACTCAGTAACCTAACTTAATTACTTTTTTTTAGTAACTTGTACATATTCTGCACTGATGACATGTGCACTAATATTCAAAACAGCTCTTTCGAGATTGCTTGCGGGTCAAACGTGCGCGCCCGTGCTGCCGCTCTGTACTTCAGTATCAAACGGGCTCAGCGCGTAACAGGAGAACCGTTTGATTAAACCGGTGCCGTTTGACTGTCACCGGTCACCCGCTTGTGCGAAATGGTCGCCCGTTTGGAGAGAGAGGTAGGTGTTTATTAAACAATGATGTCAACCAGCGCCTGGTGCTCGTTTGCTACATTGTGAAATGAACGGCAGCGAAAATCTTAAAAATAGAAGAGAGAAAGGTAAACAGAAAAAGATAGAGGGAAAAAGCACACAAAAGCAAAGTATTGAAAGATGAATAAAAACAAAAATTAACGAAAATGTTTTACTGGAAAAGGTCATCGCACATTGCTGTTCATCTACTCCCCTACGTACAGTTTCTTCTGTAAGCGAGTAGCTGTTAGAAATTTCAGCAGAGCGTTAGTGGCTTTATATCCTTCAGCAGCAGAAATCCATGGACCAAGCAGAATACGAATGTTTACGTTTTGTTCATTTTGTAGCCTCAAAGATCTGTCTTCATAAGCTCCCTTTCACGGCTGTATTCCTTGCATTCACACAATACATGTTCGGTGTTATGTGCGACCCGGGGTCGCACATAACACCGAACATGTATTGTGTGAATGCAAGGAACCCTCCCCCCCCTCAAAGCACATTCAGACGACTCAGCTCTACCGATTCTATGAAGGGAGCTGTTGGTGTTTGCCACATTCAGTCTCAAGCGATGTAGGACCGTCTCGGCTGTCCCTTGTAGTCCTCGTGGTGGCCGAAATTGAAGTTTGGGATCAATATTGTAAAGATAGGAGTAATCATAGCGAGGATTTCTCCAAAGAGAAGGTGCTATTTCTTGGCCAACATCTCTAATCAAATTATTTGCATCTGACCTAGATAACGGAATTGACACAGTAATAGTGATCGCATGAGCGTTTCGAGCGGCTTTGTCAGCGATAACATTTCCGGTTATACTAGAGTGACCAGGAATCCACTGTATAATAAACTGGTGCCCTTTGCATGAAGCTTGGCGAGCTGCTTCTAGAGTTGCACGTTCGGGCTACATTTCTTCATTGTAGAGAGGGTGTATAGCGCAGATTTAGAGTCCACAAAGATAGCCCAAAACTAGGACTCTCGGCTCCCACGTGTGCAACAGCTGCTCGAATTGCTGCGAGTTCCGACGCTGTTGACGACGTAACGTGGCTCAACCTTGCTTCTATGCATGCGTCCAGAGGCGAAATATAGGCTCCCATGGTTGATGATGCTGACATTGTAGACCCGTCGGTGAAGACGTGTCTAATGGCGCGTTCACACTAAAAGCGGATCCGCAAACGCGAAGCGGATCCGCGCGTTCTCAACCGCAAAGCGGCTAGGATCGAGCGGTTGGAGCGCGTTTTTGCCAACCGCTTCGGGACCGATTTCTCCCAACCGCTTTCACGAACCGCAAAGCGGCAACCAATCACAACGCGACGCTGACGTGACGTCAGTGACTTTCGAAACAAGATGGCACCTGTCGCTGGTGAAGCGTCCAAGGCGCTGTAGTCCTAGCGTTACAGCAGACAAATCAACGGAGAAACGGGATGTTCACGTCCGTCACTTGAATCCGCCGCGAAAAGAATTGACTCGTAATCTTAACGGGCTTCGCACCGGTGGTTTGGTTCCGGTAAGAGTTCGTTTATTATTCCGGGTGCCACAGCCCGAAGCTCGCTGCCTTGTTAGTCTCTGCCCGTAGAACGTCGGAACCCGCCCCTGATCGACCGAAATGTCCGCTTTTGTACCCACTAAAATAGTCGCGTGAGCTATTGAAAGCTTTCGACGCCGTGCATGACCACCACGAAAGCCGATAGAGACGTCGTGAGCCTAATTGCGTAGCCAACGCACTACCGCGGAGCGGGCAGGGTACTTGCGCTAGCTCGACCTGTAACGTTTACTGCTAACGAAACAAATAAAGGAAACACACTCAAGGACTAAAGTGTACGTACCAGACGATGCAGAGGTATTCCATACGGCGTTTATTTGCGCTGGATGTCAAACAAACTGTAGACTCGATCGTCGTGCGAGTGACGAGACGAGAGTCCGCCACCAACGAAGCCACGACCGGCTAGCACCGAACGCATTCCCCCGCACCACGGTTCCCCCCCCCCTTCCCAACTTTTATCTTCGAAAATGGTAAGGAGCGAACAACGAGGGGGGGGGGAACTAGCCCTCTATCCCGAAAACAAGGTCAGCGTATTTGTGCTGGAAGGGTCCACTTCGAAGAAAAGGTCGGGGACATCTTCTTGCGAGTCAGCAAGGCGCGCCTTGCTGGACTTTGCTTGTGAGCGAAGTCGAGGGAATCGCAAGCAAGTTTTGCGGGTCCATGTCTCTTTTTTCGCTGCCTGAACTATTGATCTGTGCGAACATCCCGAAGAAAAATCTTTCGAGTGCCAAAATAGCAAAACGTTGGCTTTGGATCGTGGCTTAAAGTGGATTCTGGATTGTAAAACAGGGTTGCCAAACGCAAATCTCGAAAGGTCACGCGTGGTCGCCGAGAAACCGCTAACCGCCTCTCGCCAACAGCCTCTGGGTGTGTCTGAACGGGGTCGCTCGCCAACTGCATCCGCAACCGCTTCGCGAACTCGGATCCGCTACCAGTGTGAATGCGCCATAAATAAGGCATAAGTTTTGTTTATGTATTCTAGCACTGTCTGCGTAATCATGGGGGAGGGCATTATTTTCTTCGAAGCGATTCCCGGAATACTTGTTCTAATTTCTAAGTGAGGGTACCTCCATGGTGGATAGCTTGGAATTACCGCAGCTTCAAACGAAGTGGGGATGTAATTTTCCAAGAGTATGATAACTTGTGCAAAGCCAGATGATGGTCTCTCTCTTACAATATCTTTGAGCTGATGCTTATATGTTCGAAATTTGTGACGAAGATGAGCTGTTCACGTTTCTTGCGTTCTTAAAACGGCCGATGAAATCGCTTGTGCTTCCGCAAGAGATCCCAAATTAGAAGTGCTTTTCGGCAGCCCTAAACATGTGCGAAGAGCTTGTCCTTAAATACTCTCGAGTTCTTTTAGAAGAGTACGTGATATATTATGCATAACAGGCAGGCTGTAGCGCAGAAGTCAAGAAATATGGAATTATAGAGGGCGAGATGTGAGGATACAGAGCATCCCCATTTGGTTCCACTAATCATCCCGATTATATTGATGAAAAGGAGAGCTTCCTTTTAAAGCGTTTTACATGGGGGCTCAAGGTCAGCTGCCTATCGAGAGTGACACTTAGGAAAGTATGTTCCGTGACATATGGAATTTCTTTTCCGTCTATTTCAATTGAATATTTTTCTGTGTGTGTGTGTGTTTTTTTTTTTTTTGTGAATGCCATCGCCGCTGACTCGTTCGGCGATATGTGTAGACCTTGGAGGTGTAAGTACCGTGCGGTAATGTTAATGGCGTTCTGTAGTCTTGCTTTGTTGATGTACAGAGATCTACTGTAAGTCCAGAAGCAGATATCTTCCGCGTATATAGACACGTGAACGGTTTTTGGAAGAATTTTCAGGAGACCCATGAGAGAAATGCTGAAAAGCATGGGGCTGAGAACGCCTCCTTGTGGTACTCCTCTAGTAATATGATAAATACCGGCGTTGCCGTCCTGTGTCGATATGTAGACTTCTCATTCTTTTAGGTAATTGGCTGTCAATTTGATATATGTCCTCCAAAACCAATGGCCTTCATATCTTGAAAAATAGCGTTGTGTTCTACGCAATCGAATGCCGATTTTATGTCCATAAATACAGCTGTTTTTTTGTTTTTTTTCATTTATTTACTGCCTTTATTTGTTCAATGCTCGTTACTAAGTCAATAACGCTGTCAATGGTGCTGCTTCCGCGTTGAAATTCATTCATGAACGAAGGATATAGATCTCTATTTTCTAGATCCCATATTCCATGCGGGTAAAGGTGTATCCACACGACGGACCGGGCCGCGGACCGATTGATCACGTGATGCGCGGCCCGCGGGCCGCCCGGCTGCAATGAGCATCCACACGGCGGACCAAAAGAGCAGACGACAGAGCGAACGGGCCGGTCTAACCCTCGACCTCACAGCTCCGCCAAACGCATGCAGCGAGCTGCTTTGAGGCTATTTGTAAGGAGCCAAGATGGAGGTTGAACGAAAGAGACGTTTGGCCGCGGTGGCCCTGGCGTTGACTATTGAGGACGAGGAGGACTTAAGTGAACCGAAAAGGGCATGCTGGATGAAGCCCTGGATGTGCAGGAAAGATCTTGGTCTGCATAGTCAACTCTTTTCGTCGCACAACAAAAGGTTCGTCTTCTTCGTCTTCAACAGTTGGCGGTCAACAGCCAGCTTGTTGCCAGACTTAGCGCTTCAATTATACTAAAACGCCGCGGTCCGCCGCCAAGGTCCGGGCGAGAAAAGTCGCTTGGCATTTCTCAGAAGCGCGGGCCGCGGACCGCCGGCGGACCTCGAAAACCGGTGACGTAAGATCACGTGATGCGCGGCCCGCGGACCAAAGCAGCAATTTGGTCCGTCGTGTGGATACACCTTAAGCAGCGTTCGCTGCATTACTTTGCCCACGCAACTTGTTAATGCTATCGGACGGTAGGAGTTAATGTTTAAAGGAGATTTTCCAGGTTTTAAGATTGGTAGAACACGAGCAGTTTTCTATTCCTTCGGTATGGTACCCGTTTCCCACGAGGAGTTAAATATTTGTAGCAGTGCGGTCCTCGCCCCTCCCCAAGTGGCGCAGGCTGAATACCGTACACCATCCGTGCCTGGGGATAACCTAAAGTTAGGCGTCTCGAGCGGAATATCATTTTCCTTTGAGGTAAAATATACATCATTAGCATTGCATACACTTACGGATACATGTCCCTCCTGTGCACTGATTGTCATGGTGCATTGAAGAGCAGGAAGTCATCTTGATACAGAACTCTTCGGCCAAGACTGTTTCTGATACTTGGCGACCCAGACTGATGGCGCAGAACGGATGAACTTGCTGTGGCCTTGCACGTAGGCTTCGCTTAATCTGCCATGTTCAATTGAGTGGTTTTCTCGGGTCCAGGTTGGAACTAAGCGACCTCCAGCGTCCTTTAGGAAGTTTTTCCAAGTGGCGTTGAACACGTTTTTGCGCTCGCCTAGAAGCCCTGAGCATCCTCAACATTTTTTAGTCTTTCTTACCCGGCGTTCCGCTCGGCGACGAATGGCACGAAGACGCTCCTATTCACCATCGATTTCAGTCTAAGGTTTTGTCATGTTGATATTTTTAGTCGCATGAGTAGTTGAAGAAGTTATCGCCTCAGCAAGACCTTTTGGCTCGGTTACCGCAAGACATGCAGATTCGATTTTAGTTTCAAAGAGATCCCAGTCAGTATTACACATTGTGTTACGCCGCTTCGTGCAGTGCAATCCTTGAATCGTAGTGTATGTAGGAACATGATCGCTACCGTATGTTTTAATGTCAGCAAACCACGCTGTTTCCCCAGAGAGGGTTGAAGATGCGAACGAAACATCTAAAGGACACGAAACATCATAGGTGCACATCTAAAATAAGTAGGACATCCGTCATTGAGTACTACAAGATCATGTTTTAGAGTGAAGCCAAATAACGCGTGTCCTCGAGTATTATTCTTTTTACTTCCCCACAGTGCGTGGTTACTGTTGAAATCGCCCGTCAGAATATGAGGGGATGGGGTTTGCTGTAGTATGGTATCGAGCCTTTGAACGTCGAAAGGCGCTCGAGGGGGTATGTAGCCATCAATAACTCTCAAGGAAACTGCTGCTTTTCCAATAGTTGCTGCAATATGCTCATTTGTAGGGTGTGACGGGATGTTATGTTGAACAAATGTGAGATCCTTCCGAACGCCAAGTAAAACTCTGCTGAGCTAGTTTCCTCTGTGAGAATGAAACTGTTCATATCCTGATAACCTGATGTTGTGAGACACTCGCGACTTTGAAATCGCAATGACAAGAAATTGATATTTAAACACAAATTGACGAAAGTCCGAAAGTTTCTTTCGAAGACCTCTCGCGTTCCATTGTAGGACGGTGGCTTCACTACGAAGCTTCTCTAACGACATCATAGCTTGATAAGTGGAAGTGTTGCATCAATCACAGTTAGTAGTGCTTGGGATAGGGGAGACTCCCAAGTACAAAGGTTGCTACGGATGACATTGACGATTGCTTGAAGCTTTTACAGGAATAGACGGTTGATCTTTGGCTGGTGCCGTTATTTTTCCCGCCTGGGTTGACTATTTTCTTTTACTTCTGCATCAGAATTTGAAGCTGAACTGGGGAGTCTAGGAAATTCGTTTTCATTCTCCAGCTCCAAGGTGAAGATTTTGGCGTCTCTTGGCTTCACATGTGTCTGGACCTGTCGAACGTTTGACTGCTGTTTTTAAGGGGGGTGTTGTAGATCTTGAATCCCGTCCTGTAGAGGTTAGTGAACTCCCAGATCTTGTTTTGTTTTAGAGCGCAGCTCTTGGGCGCCCTTTTCTGGCTTGAGCGGCGTCTTCGTCGGCGTCGCCGTCGGCGTAACCCGCGTGGTGCACTATGGGACGCGTGACGTCACTGGTGACGTCACTCATGACGTCATCAGTGACGATGCCGATGCCGATGACGTCATAAGTGATGATGATGATGACGATAACGTCATTAGTGATGACGACGTCATCAGTGACGATGACGACGACGTCACACGTGACGTCACTGGTGACGTCCCTGATGACGTCATCACGATGATGATGACGAGGGAGGAGGGGTATACCTTCTCCTCAGTACCCTTCCCTCCTCCTCCTCAAGAGCTGCGCTCTAATTAGGCGTTACAGGGAGTTGTAAACGGCTTTCAGTCCTTGTACCATCTGTTTTAGGACCTTGGGACACTTTCTCCTTCGATGACAGTAGGACCGCTTTTGCTGTTGTGTACCCAACTTTAGCTTCGCCTCTTGTACTGATATACTTTCTTTTTCCTTTGGTACACAAGGAACAGATGGGATGTCGAGTCATGTGCTTTACCGAAATTTGTGCAGAGCAAGTCAACCGCTTCACACTTGGTGCGGTCATGTGCTCCCCCACAGCGAGTGCAGCGCACTTTCTTTGTGCAGGCGGTTTGGACGTGTTCAAAACAACCACATTTCCAGGATTGACGCGGTTTCTCGATATGCGGCTGCAACTTGAACCTTGTGTATCCCATGGTGACATATTATGGTAAAGTGTTCGTGCTGAAGACGACTTTGACAGACTCAGATTTACCCAGTCGAGAAATGGAGATGGCGGGTGCAGTTGCACGACTGCCGATTGTAGCTCGGCTTCGGTGATGTCCACTGGTACCTGGTAGACCACTCTGGCCGCCAATTGCCGCGGAAGTGGTTCGTAAGCAATGACAGGAATACCACCTAATGACGTGAGTGCAAGAAGCGCTTCCGTGGCTTCAGTGTTTCTTGTGTCAATCGCCAGCACGTTGAATCTTTGATTTGGCCTAATCAAGATGACTCAATCTGGAGCTGTCATTTCAAGTTTCTCTGTAATCTTCATCGGGTTAATGGTTTTAATCATGCTTGCTGGATCATTGGGCCTGATTATCACGGTGGGGCGGGGATGATACCGGTTCATGATATTGATTGTCTTACTGCTGCAGTCTGAGCTAGTAGATGGTTTGCGTCTCTTTCGGCCCAGGACCATTTAATATAGGTCTGAATTCGTACTGGATCGTCAGAGATACTTTCATAGTGGGATATGGTGCTTGAGGAGCTCGACATACCCGTTGAATTCTGTTACATTTTGGTTGGCGAGGGGGCTTGGCCGGAAGGAAAGGCACTCGGCGGCCATGGTCGGTGACCGATGCGTCAAAACTGAAGATGGTATGGTTTTTTCGTGGCCAGAACAGTAAAAACTTGATTAAAATCAAAATAAAGCGAGACGCCCACAATAGCAGTTAAAACAGGCCCGCCCGTTTGAAAAAATGTGTGCCCTGCTTGCTCAAATGAGTGACCGTTTGCCCAAACGAGTGACATTTGACCAAACGAGTGCCCGTTTGCCTAAACGTGTGTCCCCTTCACCCAAATGGTTGACCGGTATGGCTCAAACGGGCGCCCAGTACTGCTCAAGCGGTTGACCCGTTTGACAAACATATGATCGGTATGAAGAATTCTTTACGGTCTCCTATAGGAGACAAATGGTTTTGTTGTTTTTTTCAGCATGGAAACGCTATTTAACAATAATTAGGGCTATCGTGCAGCTGAAATAAGTTTATGAATGTTTTACTGCGTAATTACGCAAAGCGATTGTCGAAATTGTAATAGCTACGGTCGTAAACGTTTAGACGGTCGTTGAAATTGGAACTGCCGAGAGAAAAGCTCACATTACTGCTAGTGAAAGAAAATGGCATGCCTACTCACCCGTTAATAAAATTTCATACTCGAAAGCGAGTGATTAAAAATCGAAGCATGAAAACGAGCGCTCAGATCATCATCATTGTTGATGTTTGGAACATGCAAACGGTCCCTGCCAGACACGCGAATGATTTCAAAAATACCCAGGACGTTTTGGGGAATGAAGCGATCACATAGCAGGCGGTAAAAGAAAATAGCGTTGAAACACATTTATTCCGCCGATCGATATGAAGGCCGAACTTGTCGGTGTCGCAGTTTTAAAAACACTGTCAGTTTAGCTCAACACCACGCTACAATATAAACTTTGGGATACTGCCGGTTCTGACTCAATTTTACACATAGGAATAGGAATTACATGAAAGACAGACCCGGACAAAAACATTTACTTCGGTGCCGTAAATCAGGAACATATATAGCAGCGATCTCATCTTCCTCGGTTAGGGCTAGATGCTTCGTCAGCGAATGAAGAACATTTTGATAAAATAAAGAGTGGCAAATACTCCGTCTGTCAAGTTTTCTAATCACTGTGACTGGTTGATGTCGTTCCGTGGTAATTCCGGGCCCTTCGCACGCACTGGCACTTTATAGAGTCCCATTTCTTGCGGCGCCGTCCCGCTACGAACGAAGGTAAACAATCAACATGGCGGTGTGTTCCCCGTGTTGGCGCGCCGTCAGCGGGGTGTAACCGGATGTTCTCCGACTGTCGGACAAGAAATCGGCGAAGACCGTTGTCGGGCAGCAGAAACATGTTTCCCGACAGTTGCTGTTGCCTCAATATGACACGGTTGCCGAAAACATGCTTCCTTCGTGTTAATAGACAGCGTTGTCCAACTGTATCCTCAATGTGACAGCGCCTTTAGAGCTGCGAATCAGGGAATCAGGCAGTATGCTTCACCAAAAGTGGATTGTGCTGTTGAGACCAACGTTACAGTAGCAAGCTCAGTTTCACAGCTCCGCCTGGGACATGGGCTCAGTGGCGGTCACCAGAACTAGCAGCGCTACAGTCAAGTCTTACTTCCGGATTGTCTAGCCCGCCATGTTTGAATCGCAATACTTGAGCTTGGGCGAGTTGGTGATTCATACTAACACTTCACAGCGCAAGGAAACAGACGCACACAAAAATAAAATTCAAACACTCAAAGAAATAACTATTACACTGCGCTGACTCTCAACTCTGTGGTGTATTATACTTCATCATCTTTATTTGCTATTATACACATGGAACAAAAAAAAAAGGAAGAAAGGGAAATTGAAACAGAAAAAATGAAAGCCGTTTACAACTCCCTGTAACGCCGAATTAGAGCGCAGCTCTTGAGGAGGAGGGGGGGTCACGTGACCACGGGGGAGGGGGGGGGTTCACGTGGCCTGGGGGTCACGTGACCTCGAGGAGGGGGGGAGAATTTTCCCCGCTAAATTTAGAGGGAAAATTTTCCGCTAAATTTAGCGGGGAAAATTTTCCGCTAGATCTAGCGAGGAAAATTTTCCGCTAAATTTAGCGGGGAAAATTTTCCGCTAGATTTAGCGGGGAAAATTTCCCACTAGATTTAGCGGGGAAAATTTCCCGCTAGATTTAGCGGGGAAAATTTTCCGCTAAATTTAGCGGGGAAATTTATCCATCATGCACCGCGCGGTTACGCCGACGGCGACGCCGCTCAAGCCGGAAACTGGCGCCTAAGAGCTGCGCTCTAATGAAAAGGAACAATCTCTCAACGCGGTGATAGCAGAGGACGCGCGAGACAGGGAAGCAAGGTCTTACTGCAGCGCCGCTAGTTCTCGTGACCTACACCTGGGCCACTCGCCTCCTCAGGCGAGAATAGGGAACTGCGAAACTGAGCTTGCTCCAGTAACGTTGGTTGAGACTATGAGAGTACGTGCTCCTGGGCCTGGCATCAAGCGTGCATCTGCTTCATGGCGAACGCTTGTGCAGTCAACATCAAGGCCTCTGCTCAACCTGGAATCTAGAGGCAAGAGGGTTCTTGAAATGCAGTACGCTCTAATCACTAAACACCGAGGAAGCCCATTTTTGGGCCTCCTGATTAGCTGGATGTACTACGCTGAATAGATTGCATCGTGGTGCGTTCTCCACTTGTTGTCGAGAGACGGTCAGATATTTTCTTCTTTTCTGTATGTGAGAGCAGGGTGGGAAAACAAAACATAAATCAGATTTATTTGATTTAAATAAGATTTTATTTAATTTCAATCAGATTACAATTGATTTAAATAGCAGTAGCTATAAAAACAGTGATTCATTACCACTACATGTATTTTACAACATGATAGATTGATTGGTCAATTCATCCGATCACTGACAACGATAAGGAAGAAATTATTTGTGTAAATCTAAATTACACTTCAATTAACAACCTTTTATTGCGGTAATATCCACCATAATATACCTAAAGCAGCTTGACTTGCTTGAGTTAGTGCAAAAATTGATTTGATTTTTCTGTCGAGTTCCAACTTGAATGCAATAGGACATTACTTTTCTGGTTTTCGTTTCTTTCCTTTGCGCTCAGATTTTGTTGCAATAAGATGTTACGTAGCTGGCGAACGAAGTAGAAGGTAGAATTCCACACTCCAATTTGCTCAGAAGTACACTTCTTTTACTCGTGTTCAGCCTTATATAAATATTTATTGCATAAGCGTTATTTGATTTAAATATAAAGCGCATGCAGTGGGAAGCCTGAAATGATAGACAAACGGTAAATAAGAAAAAAAATATTTCTGAAATAGTTTTGAGGGAAAGTTTTTATTTAATTAATCAAATTAAAACTGGTCTCATTGAAATCACGATTTAAATCATATTGATATGTATTCTCCACCCTGCGTGAGAATATACTGCGGCCAACGTATCTAATATCTTCAACGGCGCTAACTTGAGTCGACACGTCTCACCGTACTCAGCATTCTGAATACTCAAGGGAAGGACCGGTAACCTAAGTCTGATGTTTGTGTACAGTTCCCGAGGGAACCCCGACGGCCCTGAACTACTCGAAAGGGACTGGTGGCGAGTACGTGATCTTCTGGGGGCCCGTCCCCTGTGAACTTGCCAACGGCGTCGTGCGCCGCTACTACTTGGAACTGGACAGCGCCGACCCGTGGGAGAGCAGGCTGGTGAACCACACCACGGGGGACATGAGACTCGGCTTCAGCGACCTGCTGCCCTACACCCGCTACCGGGCCAAGGTGTTCGCAGAGAACGACGCGGGTCGCTCTCAAGTCGCTGCCGAGCTCAACTTTACCACGTCACCTGCCGGTGAGACATTTCCCACTGAATTACTGGCAGCACGAATCAACGATACAGATGTTTGTGTAAATAATTTTAAGGTAGCAACTTTAAGAGAAAAAAAAAAGGATGTGAACAAGAATGCTTGAACGTTTCTACCCGTTGGTAACTTCATTAAGACCGACATATATGTAATTCTGGTGGCATTATTCGCTTTTCCGCATAGTTCCTGATTGGGCTCATTACTGTGTTAACATTAGTACCCGCATGACAGGAAAAAGCTGACGGCGTCCGTCTGTGGACGAAACAGTGGAAAGGGAAGCGGGCCGCGTAGAGAGGAGGAGAGTAGTAAAGGATAAAGGCGAGAGGAAGGCGACGTCACGGGGCGGAAGCCAATGCGGATGCTGGGGCGAGTCTGAACTTGCAGGTGTGCGGAGCGCGTATGCCTTGCCTTGTCCTACAAAATGGGGTGTGAACCAAGTACTATAATTTGTTTCAGCTTTGGTCCGAGCGCGGCCGATGTTATCAGCCGAATGGCCAATCAAACAGCGAAAGAGGCACAACGTCTCGGCGTGCTCTCTGAAGTTTATAGGACCAACCGGTATTCGCCGTATCTCTGCGCGTGCTCCTCCGCCGGCTAGTCCTATCAAGCTCAGAGAGCACGCCATGACGCTGCGCTTTTTGCGCTGTTTGATATGCCCTTAGACTCATAACATCGGCCGCGCTCGGACCTTAGGTGAAACGCAGTATAGCGCTGGTCCAAGTAGGCGGCAAAAGACGGATTGTGAACAAGGGACATGGGCTGGCGAACCCGGTGAACAAGGTGAACAGCGAAAGCAGCTTCAGGCAGCGGATACCGCTGCTAAGCGTGCAAGGCGGGCGAACGAGACAGGGGAGCGGAAGCAGCGCTTCAGCTCGGCTGGCCAAAATGCGGCCAGCCGAGCTATACAGCGTGGGCGAAATATAGATTCAACGCTCTTTAAACTGAGCGCATAAATCGGTTTCTTAACTTATCGCGCTGGGATTTACTACAGAGGTGCTTCAAAGCTGGTGCATTCATTAATCTAACTCCGTAAGTTATGACGTCACAAACATGGCGTCTGGGTCCAAACAAACCGTTGCTAGGGACGTTGCTATGAACTAATGCATGGAGACTCCACATGAGGGCTAGATTTTTGCTTACAAGTAAGTAAATAATTTTTGTAAGCAACCTAATTTCTTGATATCGAATTATGACGATGTTCTTGTCGTCTCAGTGTCGTATTGCAACGATGAAAGCCATTTCTGAAGTATTGCACTCCGTTTTGATTTGGCAGCAGATGACACGATAGATTTGCTGGCCTCTGTTGCAGCGGGCGTGTTCATTGAATTGCGTCGGTAAACGAGCGACAAAAACAAGCGCATCACCATAGCCGTAGAGGCCTCCGCAATGTGCGTTTTTTTTCTGTGAAGAACCCAGCTTAGTTACGAGGGGCGAAAATGCAGTAAAATCAATCCACGTCATGCAGATCACTTAAGACGACGACCAGGGGCCCTAATGTGGACACTTGGCGGAAAAGTCGGCGAGAAATTCGGCGGCTATGATTGACCGGCGGCAAGGTCAAGTGTGGCGTTGGCCAATCGCGGCCGCCAGATTTCTCGCCTGTCGTCTTCGCCAAGCGTCCAGCTTTAGGCGCCCTGAAGTGCATTACCGGCGTTATGCAGGCCAGCATGATAAACAAATCGAACGCCGTCGAGGTAAGTCGTCTGTTATTATTATTGTGGTTGTCAGGTTATTAAAGAATTGCCCGTCTATCGAGATTTCGCAGTATTTTGCTTTTCTTTTCCAATTGGTATACATTAAATTCCGTGGATGTGCTCTTTTGGTGAAGATTTCCATCGAACTCGCGATGCGAGTATGATCTGTAATAAACTCACCTTATGTTTTTTATCCAGTTCTTTCGCGCTTTGGGGTCTTACGGAAATCTGAAGAAACTGCAGAATCTTTCTCCACGCGATGGTTACAACCAGGTATACGAAGCACCCTCGCATAGCGCGAGTCCGCAAACAAAATTTGGGATCTCAACCGTTCGCCTGAAGTGCTTTTCTCACAGGTGCAAAGCGATCTTTTAGCAGATGATCATCTCGGTCGACGCCCGGACTTTCGATAAACCATATTTTGCATCGCACCCCACTATGAATTCTTATAAGTGTCTGAAACTCATTATATTTCAAACAAATGCGATGTCAGAATATCGTCTTTATTCACACGATTCAAACGACGGCCCCGGCTTGGCCGGCCGGCGTGCGGCAGACGGCATACTTCTTGCATTCGTCGTCTGCTGCAGGCATCTTGAGGACCGGAAGTTGCACTCGTAAATATTTCAGAAACGAGCGATTACCGGCACACTTCTGTCGAAACATATATGACATTCAAGCTTTCTACATCTGTGATTTTTAGAACTTTAAATCCTACTCCTGATTTTTGAACGGTCGGGTTTTCGTAGCGAAACCGAGCCACATGTATTCGTCCATAACAACGACCCTAGCAACGGTTTGTTTGGACCCATGACGTCAGACTTATGGAGTCAATTGAGAGCACGAATAGATGAAGCCTCAGGAGTCAAAAGAAAGAAACTAAAAACTGGTTTTGTTTACAGAAAAATATAGCTAAGCCTTTTATCTCAAAATCAATCAGAAAATCGTTGTGGTCTATTTGGCGCTCACTACGATTGAAGAATTTGTGAAATGGAAAGAAAATGGAATTGGTTTACCTATTCTTCACTTTATTTGGCCCGAATAAGCGCCACAGTAACACATATAGTATTTTTAGTGTACATGCAAAGTATAGGGAAAACAAATTTTTAAATTTGTCTTTATTCACTCAGGTGAGCCAATCTTTCCAGAATTTTAGCGAAAACTTCCACCAACTTCAGGCACCTGTTTAGTAAATCCTAGCGCGATATGTTAAGAACTTAATTTATGCCGTCCCTTCAAACGGCCGTTGATCCCTTTGACCGGGAGACACCGAGCGTCTCGGAGCCCACCGCGATACTCCGCTACCACAGCTACTCTGTAACCGACGCCATCAACTTCAACAGGAAGTATTTACTCTCTTCCACCCGTTCAAGCGCAAGGTAGACATACTAGACGGCGACAAAAAATAAATAAAGGTCCATTGGTGGATCAATGCGTTAGCATGGCCCTTGGGAAACGCCACACACGTCACCCTTCGGGAAACTCTAACGCTGACCCCGTAAGAAAGGCAAAAGAGGCATAAAAAAAAAAGATCAAGAAAAAGAGCAAGCCAAAAGAGGAAGTCAAAACAGAAAAGTGAAGGGGTCACTGTTAGCGTTTCCCAAGGGTCATGCTAACGCATTCCCTAAGTACCCACCAATGAATCTTTGTTTAATTTTCTTTTTTTGAGGGAAAAAAGGGGGGGGGGGAGTCTTATTGATTTTTTTGTTGTTGTTGGGCTGCCGAATGATGAGATGATCTGTGTTAAAAGTACCTTATCATTCGTGAGGTGTCATTGAGTATTATATTTCAATGCTTCACTCGCGACGATGTTAGATGTTTCTTAACACACATTTATTTTGACGTCGCTTCTTGCCCTATGTAAGGGAAACAGAGGCCTGCTTGATGGCACAGTACCAGTCCCAGCCACTGCATGTATGGCGCGGACTGCCACATCAATGATTGAATTTGATGCTCGGGATATAAAGGCTCTGTAACTGAATAAAACCTTTACAAACCATTGTACATACTACAATTACATGTGATGGATAAAAGTGGGTTCCGCCCGCGATTCTAGCTACGACGGTAAAGGCACGGGTGTGCCTGAAAATAATTTTTTGTTACCGTTCTGCGTCTCCTATTGCAAGTGTTTCCAAGCACTGACACAAACAATACTGGATAGCACTCAGGGTTTTGAGAGTTAGTTAGCTCATTGCGCAGGGTCATCCGAATAGAACAGCTTCTAAAAACATGCAAGAAAGTGTGTATCCTAGGCTTACCCAGAGTGTAAGGTTTTGCGAGCGAAGCGTAAGATGCGGAATTGGTCGTGGGTAATGCGAATTTAATATAAAATGGGAATAAAACAACAGTATGGATATCCGAGGTCAAAGAAGCACTGGGGCCATTGACGCTTTCTCATTCATACGCTTCGCTTACGAGGACACGTCCAGCCGATTGTAGAAACTCTTCGAACTTTTTCGTCTTAGAGTTTATGATGTAGCAGAAAAGACAGATCGTTGCCGAAACCACGCTCTCCAAAGCGCGCTCCGCTTTCTACCACGGGCAGGGGTTGTAAGACAGCAGAGAGGATGCTACTCATCTGACTTGTATAAATAAACGCTGCTGATCTAACGCCACGTGTCACCTGCCACTTGTCATCGGTCACGTGGAACAACGCGGAGGGTGGATTGGTTGAGGCATACCACATACCTTTCACTGCAAGAAGCGAAAGTATGCAACTTCATAATCCAAATCCAGGGGCACGTAGAAATAAAATCGTCCGTTAGTTTATTTGTCCGGGTATCGGGGTTTGGATTATGAACTTTTACTGTGCCGTCTGACGTGGGTAGGGCTAAGCGTTTCTTGGCGTGATGCTGTCTATATACTTCGTCTCACCCTGGGATGGATTAAAGGTAAAAGTTACGGGCCTCCAGATCCAATTAAATTCCACTTAAAAATTGCGTGGTATTTCGCTTCGATGCATGTGTCGGTGCCTGCGTCTAGGATCACTAATGGATATGGGCGGACAGTGGTTCAAATTGAATAGCACTGAGTGACTCATCAATTTTACATCCCAAATAAAGCCATGACATACAGACTCTTTACAGTGTCGTTGCTATAGAACTGATGCAGCGCTTTTTGATTCGGGGCATTATTCGTTCACCCCTAATCAATCGTTAAACGTGTCATAGTTTAGCGCGTAACCTGATTGGACCTGGCTGCCCGTGGCTTTGGCCTTTAGTCCATCGTAGGATGAGACAAAGTATAGCGGCGTCCTACCCGTCTTGCACGATACACAGGCGTAAACTAGCGTCTCTCAGCGTCCCTCGGCGTCTGTCCACGGCCACCAACGGAGCGTTCGAAAGAACGCAACTCGACACGCAACGGAAATGCGACCGAAAAATTCTCGATTTTGGTTGCCATTGGCGCTGCTTGAAAGTTGAGAGCTACAGGTCAATTGGTGGGAGACAGTCAGGCATTCGGCTCGCATCAAGTTTGCTCTAGGTATGTTCTCATCATATCGCCCCGAGAGGCAAGTAGCTCTCAAATATTGCAGTGTGCCTGGCCTACCAAAGCGAATATTTTTACGTCGCGTTTTAAGTGTGCGTCATGACGCTCACCCACCTTGCACGCAAATGCCATCTCAAAAAAAAAAAAATTAAGAACAGTAAAGCTGGAAGGACTGCACATATATTTTGTTGATTTCTTTTAGTCCTCTCGGTCGCTTCATACCGCACATCAACAGACGCTGACAGACGCATGTATTGGACGGTGGCTCGCGCACGATGGAACGCTGGAACGCCGCTTTCATGGTCGCGTCGTCTGAGCGTTGCAGACGTTTTTAGACGGGGACGGAATAGCAGATGGACGGAAGCGAAAACGGACACCTAGCTATGCGCAGCTTTCGTGTCTGCGTCTCACGGGCATTGCAGAAGACGATAGACGGCGACCGAACAAGCTAAAAGGCAGAAACACGCTTTTAAGCGTGTTCGGTCGAGCAGCCGAGCCAGTCCATTAGTAGTGGGCGGGGCTTAAAGCGGGTCATGACCTCCACCTAAATTGCGTCTAACTGCGTAAATATTGCAAGAAAACATATTTTTTTCGTGCAAACTTTTTTCTTTTTTTTTAAAGTACGTGTCCCATCTTAGAAATTGGGAACAGCGCGCAAAAAAGACAAGGACAACGAGAGTAAAGCACAGGACAAGCGCTGAATACCAACTGAAGTTTTATTAAAAACGGTTCAAACAATAAAACACCACAAAGCCAACCAACGCCGAAACAACCAATGGCGTGTCGCTCACCATTCATCTATAAAATCGATATCTTTGTTTGTGAAGATAAACCGAAGGCTGGCTGACGCAGTGCCCCGAGCCAGCTTTTTCGATAGCATGCGCCTCCAGCACCTCTCTTTGCACTTTTGTGCGCCCCCTGCCAATGATTATGGTATCTTTGAAGACGGGGTGACACAAGCAGTCTCTGCAGTGTACGTATAAGTGACCTCCTGTCATTGACCGCAGGGAAAGGGCTGTTCACGCATTCTCTCATTGACGCAGCGTCCCGATTGTCCTATATAAACCCGGCCGCATGACAACTGGGATTTTGTAGATGACACCCACCACGCAATCCACAAACTTGTTGACATGTTTAACCGTACATGTTATTTACACTGAAGTAAAGTCCGTTAATGATCAAATTATGCTAAATGAATATTTGTCTCAGATCAATGAATGGTGTGTTAAGTGGCAAATGTCGATAAACTTAGACAAGACAGTATGTATGACGATCACTCATAAACGACAGCCGTTAGAATATGTGTATATGCTGCACGGAAAAGCATTAAGCCGAGTGTCAGAGTTTAGATACCTTGGTCTTACAATAGCCTCAAACCTAAGTTGGACACCGCACGTTAGCAACATAATCGGAAAAGCTAATAAAAGACTAGGATATATCAGGCGCTCTCTTAAACTCGCTTCCTCGGAAACAAAACTCACAGCATACAAAATGCTAATAAGGCCTTTATTAGAATACGCATGTGAAGTCTGGGACCCGCATGTTAAATATCTCGTATCAAATCTGGAGCAAGTTCAACGGCGTGCGTTACGTTTTGTTTTTTCTAGCTATAGACGGCTGGACTCTGTGTCACCTCTTTATAAAAGGGCAAATCTACCCCTCCTTCAAGTGCGGAGGAAGCAGAAGCGGCTTAACCTTTTTATAACATAATGAATAACCTGGTTCTAGTAAATAAGCAACAGTATATTAATGAAAGCATGTCGCGTATAACCCGCAACAAGCATGCTCGGTATGTGGAAGAGCGGAAGTTTTCCAAGGACTGTTTTAGGTATTCGTTCTTTTTGCAAACAGCGCGAGAATGGAACAAGCTACCGGCACATGTCGTGACCGCTGAAACTCGAGAAGAGTTTAGTTCCCTTGTTTCAGAGATTTCTGACAGCAGTACCTAGAGTTGTCGTTTCATCGTTGTGTTGAATACGTGTTATTAATCTGTGCATTTTGAACGCGTGTATTTTTTTCCTTTTTCTTGTGTTGTGCAAATCCACTCCTATCTTGGTCCTGTGTAGGACCGATAGTATTTCAAATAAATAAAGAAATAAATAAATGACCTCTTGTTACCGCTTGCCTGGTTTACGCGCGGGCAAAGCTAGCTAACTTGCGAGGACGCCGAAAAAAACATTGGCGCATTGAACCGGTTAGCCACTTTTTTAAATTATGTGAAACCTTATGTATATATGGGAAAACCTGAGGCCTTTGTTTAGGCTTTACTTTTCGTTCCTGAGAACCACTCTTGACTTTTTTTCAAGAGTGTCTGAGAGACACCAAGCAAAACGGACAGAGGAAATCTTGCTCCTAAAAGTCGCTTCACCTCAGCTTTATAGCTGTCAAGCATGGCACTAGTGACAAGACCTGTACAGTGAAGCTTGGATGCATGAGGTTGCAATGTTTCATTTCACAAGTTTAGAAAGGGGCTGAATCGTATGGCATGATTTCCTTCCTGGTTCGCGGGTTCTAACGCCAACATGCACGTTGTCCGGTGAATTGCAGCCGTAAATCTAAAACCTGCAAGTACTGACCGTCTTGAAGTTCGTAGGTGAACTTTAGGCCTGCATAGCAGCACTTGAAAACGGTCATTACATCATCTACATCCTTTTGCAATGACGATTTGGCGACAGCCCTTAAGAACACCATATAATCGTCAACATATCTTTGTATACCTTGCACGCCTGTTGACACAATGCCGTTTCCATAGGCCTATCAAACTTCGCTAGGTAAATGTCGTATAGCATCGGAGCAACGCTCGAGCCGATGCGAATGCCCTCTCTCTGTACATAGTAGCTACCGTCGTAGAAGCGACAAATCTGGACTGCAAGTAGAACATTAGGAGTTCCAAAAAAACCGTCAATCCCCACTCCACTGGCATTCTGGAAGGCAACAACACCATTTTTTTCAATGCACTCACGCACTGCCGGGAACAAGTCTTGTGGGGCACAGAGTAAAAGCGTTCTTCCACATCGACTGAAAACGCCATCAAGTTGTCGGGAACGTCCTTACTAAAGGACTCAATGAGGGACTGGCGAATTTCTGACAAGGAAGGGATCATGAAGCTCTAGAGCACTCAGATGCTTTTGCAGGTAACAGCTGACCATTTTTTGCCAAGATCCTTTCTCCGTGACAATGGCCCGAAGAGGCGTGCCAGGTTTATGGGTCTTTGCCGAAAAGAAGACCTCCAAGTTACCTGTCTTACACTTTCTTATGCTGTTTTCCAACTGTGACAGCTGAAGGCTATTGCACAGTTTTAGGGCGGCGCTCTTGACCTTTTTGGTTCGAGTAGAGTTGATGGGAAATTTTTGCAAACGGCATCACGTGCTTTCAGATCCAGTATGTCCCTTGCCAGCATCACATAACCTCCCTCCTTGTCTGCCTGCAGCAATGCAAGGTCATTACTCTGGAAAAAGGAGACTATGTTCGCTAACATGTTCCCCGTGGGCTTAGAAGACCTTTTGTTTGCGCACCGCTCCAGGCAATCCACCCTTCTAGCGTGCACCTGTCCTTCTCCTCAGCAGGGGCTTCTGCGAACACGTCTTGCACTAAGGCTATGAGTTCATGTGGTTGCATGCGCGGTTCAACACTGTATTTCGGACCTTTTGAAGCAGTCCCTGCGACCTCTTCAGGTCGCAAGGGCTCTCCAGGTCGCAAAGACCTACCCAAGACAGTCAACCTACCCTGGGTAGGTGTGGCTGATCGCATCTTTTTGGAATCCCCAGAATTCCGTCACCTGTGCCACTAGCTGCAGATTCTTCTCGATGCTTTTTCGGTTTCCTGTCGTTGCTGGATTTCCGCACAGGAACAGTACCCTGAGGTAGTCATAAAGAAACCTCACTTTGTCTCCAGCATTCAGAGCGTAGTATCCGGCAGATTCTTCTGGAATGGCCGCTGGTTGGTTGCAGGCAACCGAACATTCCTCGAACTTCCAGTGGTGCTTGGCCATTGTTGATGCTAAATGGAGGTAGCGGGCACGACACGTCCACGATATATGTTAACCTCATCGCCCTTACGACGTGTCGAGCCCGCTACCTCATAATTTGCATGTGGCGCGGTGCGCAAACAAAAAGGTCTTCTAAGCCCACGGGGAACATGTTAGCGAACATAGTCTCCTTTTTCCAGAGTAATGACCTTGGATTGCTGCAGGCAGACAAGGAGGGAGGCTTTGTGGTGCTGGCAAGGGACATACTGGATCTTAAAGCACGTGGTGCCATTTGCAGAAATTCACACCAACACCACTCGAACCAAACAAGGTCAAGAGTGCCACCTAAAACTGTGCGACAGGCTTGGGCTGTCATAGTTGGAAAACAGCATAAGAAAGTGTAAAACAGGTAACTTTGAGGTCTTCTGTTCGGCAAAGACCCATAAACCTGCACGCCTCTTCGGGCCATTGTCACGGAGAAAGGATCTTGGCAAAAAATGGTCAGCTGTTACCTGCAAAAGCATCGAGTGCTCTAGAGCTTCATGATCCCTTCCTTGTCAAAATTCGCAGTCCCTCATTGAGTCCTTTAGTAAGGACGTTCCCGACAACTTGATGGCGTTTTCAGTCGATGTGGAAGAACGTTTTACTCTGTGCCCCACAAAGACTTGTTCCCTGCAGTGCGTGAGTGCATTGAAGAAAATGGTGTTGTTGCCTTCCAGAATGCCAGTGGAGTGGGGATTGACGGTTTTTTGGAACTCCTGATGTTCTACTTGCAGTCCACATTTGTCCTTTTCGATGGAAGCTACTATGTACAGAGAGAGGCATTTGCATCGGCTCTGAGCGTTGCTCCGGTGCTATGCGACATTTACCTCGCGAAGTTTGATAGGTCTATGGAAATGGCATTGTGTCAACAGGTGTGCAAGGTATACAGATATGTTGACGATTATCTGGTGTTCTTAAGGGCTGTCGGCAAATTGTCATTGCAAAAGGTTGTAGATGATGTAATGACCGTTTTCAAGCGCTGCTCTGCAGGCCTAAGGTTTACCTACGAACTACAAGACGGTCAGTACTTGCAGTTTTTGGATTTACGGCTGCGATTCACTGGGCAACATGTGTGTGGGCGTTACAACCCGCGAACCAAGAAGGAAATCCTGCCATACGATTCAGCCCATTCTAAACTTGTGAAACGAAACATTGCCACGTCGTGCCTCCAAGCTTCACAGCACAGGTCTTGTCACCGGGTGCCATTCAAAACGCCGAAAATCAAAATGCCGAATTATCGGAATGCCGAAATTTAAAACACCGAAAATTCAAAAAGCCGAAAGTACAAAAAGCAGAAAATTCAAAAAGCCGAAAAGTCAAAACATCGAAACATCAAAATGCCGAAACATCAAAATGCTGGCATCACCTAGTTATAGTGGAAGATAAAGTTTCTTGGCAAGATAAATTTTCTTGGCAATGTGATCAAAGTTAGGGGAGAGGTTCCGCCGGCCGATGTGCACGCGCTTTCGCCCTCTTTTCTAATAGCCATGAAAGGTTGTCCCCGAGTATAGCTTCCCTTCGCATGGTTCAAGCCTTCGAAAAGGAAAAATATATTTCTGCATATCTCGTCGCATAGCAGAGCGATTCCTTGTTTATTGCATTTCAGACAGATAAGTTGTGTGCAATTCCTCGAAGAAAGCTTAGAACGTCGACATTGTCCCGGTTGCCCAGAGCAGCTGCCAAACGATTTTCGCGCAACTTTTGCTTCTTGCTTTGTGAGCGGCGGGGTTGGCCTCTGATCGCTCCCTCGATGTCGTCTTCGACTCTAGCTTGCTCCCTTTTCATGGTGGTGATGAGCCGGAAGACGCTTACGTGGTGTCCGCCAACCATAATCTCCCATCGTCGGTGCCATGCCTCAACGGCGTTGTTGCCCCTTGGAAATCCGTTCTGAGCGTCAGTTTAATCTACTGATACTGGTGCCTTTGCAGAACGAGTTAAATAGGCTCGTGTCAGTGGAAAGTGATCTGGCGGAAAACGAACAAGTGGTAGTCACAAAGCGCGTCATTTCTTTTTCACGTGGTTTTCGGCGTTATGTCTTTTCGGCATTTTGATTATTCGGCATTTTGATTTTTCGGCATTTCAATTTTTCGGCGTACTGACGTTCGGCCTTTTCATAATTCGGCCTCTTGATTTTCGGCGTTTTGATAGGTACCCCTTGTCACCATGCCATGCTTGACCGCTGTGAAGCTCAGGTCAAGCGACTTTTAGAGCAGGATTTCCTCTGTCCGTTTTGCTTGGTGTCTCTCAGACACTTTTGAATAAAGTCAAGAGTGGTTCTTAGGAACCAAAAGTAAAGCCTAAACAAAGGCCTCAGGTTATCCCATATATACTTATGGTTTCACATACTGTAAACGGCTTCTAATTTTTCGCGGGCTCAAATTTTCGCGAATCGGGCCAAAGCTGAAAATTTGAAATTATTCGCGGGTTCTAATTTTCGCGAATCGAGTACGTGTAGCTTCCGTAGTGTTCACATATTGCTCGAATTGTTCGCGGGACGTATGTTTCGTGAATTGCAGTAGGCGATCCGCGAAATTCGCGAAAATTATGTCCTCGCGAAAATTTAGTCGTTTACAGTAATTTTAAAAAAGTGGCTAACCGGTTCCAATGTGACAATGGTTTCTTCGGCGCTTCCCAAATTAGCACAACTTTGCCCGCGCGTAAACCAGGCAAACAGTAACAAGAGGTCGTGTACCGTTAAACATGCCAACAAGTTCGTGGATTGCGTGGTGGGTGTCATCTACAAAATCCCGGTGTCATGCGGCCGGGTTTATATAGGACAATCGGGACGCTGCGTCAATGAGAGAATGCGTGAACACCCTTTCCCTGCGGTCAATGACAGGAGGTCACTTGTACGTACACTGCAGAGACTGCTTGTGTCACCCCGTCTTGAAAGATACCATAATCATTGGCAGGGGGCGCACAAAAGTGCAAAGAGAAGTGCTGGAGGCGCATGCTATCGAAAAAGCTGGCTCGGGGCTCTGCGTCAGCCAGCCTTCAGTTTATCTTCACGAAAAAGAGATCGATTTTTATAGATGCATGGTGAGCGACACGCCATTGGTTGTTTCGGCGTTGGTTGGCTTTGTGGTGTTTTATGTTTGAACCGTTTTTAATAAAACTTCAGTTGGTATTCAGCGCTTGTCCTGTGCTTTACTCTCGCTGTCCTTGTCTTTTCTGCGCGCTGTTCCCAATTTCTTAAGCCATGAACCAACTCGCCTGCATTGACAACTTAATTTAATGTCCCATATATGCCCCTAAAAAAATTCCTTCCCATGTCCTTTCAAGCTGTCAGTCAACGCTGCCACGACAGCAAACACGGAACAGCTGTCCTCTCAATGACCTGTGAGTTGCGTGTTATTGGATAGCTCACATCCACCCCAAAACGGGTTTCAGACACTGCCCCCATATTTCTCTTTGTTGTTGGAGTTGCGCAATCGGGACCATTGGTACTGTCACTTTCTCTCGCGTTTTGATATACCCGATTCCACCTCCTCCACTTTCCCCTGTTTGGGGCCGCCACTGTGATAGCCTGATATCTGTGCATTTTGTGGACATGGCAAACACTGTGAACGACTTTATTTTCGTGGGCTCCATGTTTCGAGAATTCGGCGAATTGTGGTTATCAGGAATATTTGGCGGGTACAAAGTTTTGCGAATTTGGGTGCATACTATGCATTTGTAACCATAGGAAAATATATTCGCGGGACCTATTTTTCGCGATATTGTACAATTCAAGAAATCCACGAAAGTGAGGTCCTCGAAAAAAATAAAGTCGTTTACAGTATCTCCACACTGGCCACATGCACTGAGTGCAATTACCCTGGCAAGGTTGTCCGAACAAATTGCCTGGAGTGATCAAGGTGGTTGACGCCTCTACAGTGACGATAAAGGTTGTTTATGTAGGTGCTCCTAGGCACGAAATATACGCCGATTTCTGTCGCCGAGTGCCCAATAGACAGCCATGGGTTATAGCCTCTGGTCATATTAATTGTGCTAGGAAACATTTCACTGTTTTGAGTGGTTTCCTGTGGGACTGGAATACGTTTAACTGCCTTGCTGTCTTAGGAATGTCTTCAAGAATTACTCGAAACAGACAGGCAGACTCTGCAGCGTGCGCCAGTCTTTAGGAGCGTGTTTCGTCGTTTCCATTTGCAGCTCCTCCACCTCCCAGCAACCTGACGGCCCATCAGTTGTCTCAAACGAACCTGTCTCTGTCGTGGCGCCCTCCGTACCCGCCACAGGGTGTACTGGAGCGTTACCAAATCAAGTTCCGGACGAACGGCATTCGCAGCAACTCTACCCTTCTCAACGTTGACCAGTACCAGTGCTTCCCAGAGAACAGCGACTTGGAAAGACACTGTTTCACCGTGTCTAACTTGCTGCCTGTCACTGTCTACCGTTTCTCGGTGAGCGAAGTACGGCAAGTTCTGCCTTTCGTTTGTGAGATGCTGTTCTTCCTAGCGGGAGTTATTGCCCTTGCAGCAGATAACGGAGCTGAAAAAACAAATAGAATAACAAATAACTTGCTGGCCCCAACAAGACAGCTTCGTTTTGATAATCCCAAAGATGATGCCGTGTTGGACTGATGTGAATTCATCATACTGGCCACCTCATCCATTCAAATAAAAGTTGTCAAGGCCTTCATTCCAAGAAATCGTACAATTAATAAAGCCACATATTTATCTACTTGTATGGCACGACGATAATAAGTCGTTATGATTCATGCAGGTGCCGACTATAGTATTAGTAGAGTTATACTCTAAAGGTGAAGTTGGAAAAATGCGCAGGACCGCATCTTTCTTACCTCAACTTTTTCTGAGGCTCATTATTTACGACTCGTTTGTCTGATGACTATACGGTTAATACTTTAGCATTGATAAATTTTGGTTGGGCGATAAGCGAACAGTTGTAAAAGAGTGTTGGTTAGTTAAAATTAGGTAAGAACAAGAACAATATTAACATACCTTGAACATAATGTTTTTCAAGCCCTTTCGTTATATAAAATGTGTTTTTAAAGAATTGTCGCAATGTATTAGATTAACAACCTAATGTGCCTTAGAGTCGCCCAATAAGAAAAAAAGCTGGCAATTTAGATGAAAAAAAAAGAGACAAAACTCAATCCTTCATGTTGTCTTCCTCGTACTGAGATGTAGATCTCTGGCTTTCATTTCCCCCGCTGCTTCCCTTTAAGCTATCCTGAATTTATATCCATCCAGGTGAGGGCGTTCAATCGCGGCACAACACACGGTCCTTACTCGGACGAGCTGGAGATAGAGACAGGAGAGACGGGTGAGACTCGCTACTCTCGTTGACCTGTTCAAAAATATCTCACTTTTCGTACCCTTACTGATATAAAGACTAAGATTTAGATAAGCTGTTTACGCCTTCGTGGGTGAAAATTGCTTCTTCCACGGCTAATGATGGTAATCACTGGTGGCCATCTTGTTCAGAGCGGAGCCTTCCTCATCGTCTTCCGAGAACTGTATTCTCGATGCCGGGGTCTTTCTGGAAGCTCCTGTTAGGCCGCGGTCAGCAAGAACGGACACATCAATGGCAGCCAGATAATAAGATGCCGCAAAATACCAATGATCATAGTCTATAATGAGCTGATGCATATGATCTCCAAACGCGCACGCTCTCGGGTTTGATGCAGTCAATATGAGCTAGTTTTCGGGCATGCGTATATTAAGACACCAATAAAGTGCTTCGTAAACTATTACACATCTAGCACTGTGATTTTGAATATAGTAGGATGGTCAATATTTGAGCTGCTTATATTCTGGTACCACTAGTGCGACAGATGCTGATTCTGATTTGTATCTAGTGGCATAAACAAGTTTTTTTTGGCGACCCCAGCACTTTTCTACAATACAACTTATACAAAGACACACCTTTGTTAGAATATTTGGTCCAATTAAATAATCATTTCTAGTGCGATTCCTTTTAACTGTTTATTCAGATTCAAATTTAAAAGGTTACACTTATTACGATAAGGGAATACATGAGAATGAGCCGTCCGCAAAACGGTGCGTCGGGCTCGCTGTCTCGGAAGGAATGCTCTTCTCCATAGGCGAGGGCGGTCGCCTCCGAAGCGCCTGCTTGCAGGCCCGCGCGCGCGGCTCGGGTTTCACGGCAGAGAGGCCCCCGTCTTGGGGGCTCGGGGATCCTCCAGGGACCGTATAGCAACTTCTGTCTGGGAGCAGCCGGGGTCGGAGGCCACCTACGAGCTTTTGACTTGTTTTCCGATTTAAATCTCCTGATCGCTAACACTCGGCCTTCCTACTGCACAACCGCCCCCGGTTGGAATCTTGTCGGAATATGTCCCCGAAATGAGCCTCCGAATCTCAAGTAGCATTTTGCGTGTCTTCTTCGCACTCCGAGCCCGGCGACTGGTCGTCGTCGCTGCCCTCGTCACAGCAAACGAAACGCTTCATCTTGTCAACAGCTGCTATTCCCCTCGTAGAAGCGCTGTGAGCGTTGAGTCTCGGGGAGGTCCTGCACTTTATACCTGTCGTGGGGCAGCTTCTCCACAACAATGTATGGGCCTCTATATTTTGGACGCAGTTTCCGTGACTCTCCCGTTGCGACTGGCTCTCGCTCGAGTAACACCATATCTCCTGGTTTGTAGACAGGCGCAGCTACTCTTTTCTTGTTGTAATGTTCTCTCTGCTTTTCTTGGTCTTGGCGTATGTTCTCTATTGCCTTTTCCCGGAGCTTGAGTACAGTAGCGTCGAGCTCGTGCGCGAGCGCGCTGTCGACTTCATCGCCTGTCACGTTTCGGGGGCAAAAGTTGAAAAGCAGACTGAAGGGCGTCGCTTTGGTCGCTCGGTTCAGCGTGTTGTTGATACCCCACTGGACCTGAGTTAAGGTTTCGTCCCAGTCCTTTCCATCGCTCCGTTTTGAGAGGCTGGCAATGGCGGGTGTTATCATTCTGTTATATCTCTCGACCTGTCCGTTAGCTCGGGGCGTGCCGGTTGCATTTTTCACGTGGATGACGTTGACAGACTTGCAGTACTGTACGAACTGTCGGCTGGTGTACGCGGTTCCCTGGTCGGTGATCAACCTTCGCGGGGCACCGAAAGTGGCGACCAGGTCCTTGCTAGGAAATTCCTCGCTGTAGCCTCGTACGAAGTGTTCCTCACTGCTCGAAGGATGACGAACTTCGTAAAGCCGTCTACTGCCACAATGATGTGCGTGTTTCCACTCGTGCTGCGGACGAATGGGCCCAAATGGTCCATGTGGAGAGTGTCAAATGGTACGGCCGCTTTTTCGATGCTGTGTAGCTTGCCTGCGTTTTTTTCCGGACGGAACCTTGTGATACAAGCACTCCAGACAGCACGCAAGATGCCGTCTCACGTACCGACGCATCCTGGGAAACCAGTACATCTTGGTGAGCAAAGCCATGGTCTTGTCGAGAGCGAAGTGTCCGACATCGTCGTGGCATCGTCGCACAATCTGCCAGCGAGCTCCTCGTGGCACTACCCATAGTAGGCGCTCTTCCCCGTCATCGATGACTCTCTTGAAAAGCTTTCCCTCTGAGAGTGCGTACTCCTTCTCGATACGCTGCGACTCCTTCGTCTTTGAGGGTTTCTTTAGGCTTTCCTTGATTCCTTGCAACGTTGGATCTGTCTGCTGAGCTAACACCAACCAATCGTCGTCGGATAGCTCTGTAGCAAAAACGCTGGCGCCGATTGCGACATCCATTTCTTCAGGCTCCGACACAGAAGCCCTGCTGAGAGCGTCGACGTGGGCCATCCTATCTCCCGGTCGATGTTCCACTTCGAACGTGTAGTCCTGTAGCCGCAGATACCACCTTCCTATACGTGGCACTAGGTCTCTCTTCGACAGCGTGGTTCGCAAGGAGTTGCAATCCGTGACGAGAGTGAACTCGATCCCATACAAGTACGGCCGAAGCTTCTCAACTGTCCACACAACTGCTAATGCTTCGAGTTCGTAAGAGTGATATCGCTCCTCATCTTGCGTCGTGCGGCGGCTGACGTACATAACCGGGTGCATCAACCCGTCCGCTTGTTCTTGTAACAGTACTCCTCCGAGGCCAAACTTGCAAGCATCTGTGTGCACCTCCGTTTTTGCACCGTGTACGTAGAGTGCCAACGTAGGCTCACTCATTAGGCAGCCCTGCAGCCTCCGGAACGCAGCCTCCTGATCGGTCGTCCAGTGCCATTCCTCTCCTTTACGAAGCAGCGTGGTGAGTGGCTTTGAGATCGTGGCAAATCCAGCCACAAAGCGTCGGAAATAGCTGCACAAGCCGAGAAATCGTCGGAGGTCATGGACGTTTGTCGGCACTGGGAAATCGGAGATGCCCTTTAACTTGAGGCTGTTGGGTTTGATGCTCGAAGCCGAAATCTCGTATCCCAAATAGGTGATTTTCTCTTGAAAGAAACAGCACTTCTTCAGGCGCAGCGTGAGACCAGCGGTCCTCAGAAGCTCGAGAACCTCACGTAAAATGACCAGCCCCTCCTCAAATGTACTCGAAGGGATCAACAGGTCGTCCATGTAGGCCATGACTTTCGTGTTCCTGAGGGAGCCGAACACAGTGTTGATCATGCGCTGGAACACGCTCGGTGCATTGACTAAGCCAAAAGGCATGCGGGTGAATTCATAGTGTCCGTCAGGGGTGACAAACCCGGTCTTCTCTCGGCTTTCCTTGGAGAGGGGCACCTGATAGTAGCCAGATGCGAGATCGAGGCTAGTGAACAACCGTTTGTCGTGGAGCCTGTCAAGCTGGTCGTCCATCAGCGGGAGCGGATATCTGTCCTTCTTGGTAATTTTGTTGAGGGCTCGGAAGTCAACACATAGCCGCTTCTCCCCTGTCTTCTTCGCCACCAGTAGGATAGGGCTCGCGAAGTCTGAGCTCGAATCTTGGACGACGCCTGCCTCCTTGAGTTCCTCGATCATGCGTCGGACAGTCTCTCTCTCGGAGTGTGCAAGACGATAAGGCCTATACGTTACAGGCGTGTCATTCGTGAGCTCACTTTTCATCTCGGCTACATCAGTGCTCCCGATTTCAGACAAACAAGTGGCAAAGCACTCACGGTATTCGTTGAGCAGACCGACGAGTCTATCCCGTTGCGTTGGCGTCATGGATTCGCCCATAATGAGGTCCGTCGCCTCAATCAGGTTGTAGTGTTGTTTTCCGATCACAGCGCACACTCTCCTTTGCTGTAGTATGCTCTCGTTGCACCACTCGGCTCGAACGACTCGTTCTCCTTGTTTAAACGTGATCTCATGATTTGCCACGTTCGCCGCTGGCAGGACATATTCTTCGTTGCAGTTCTTCTTCAGAACACAACTCAAGGTACCGTGGTCCTGATCCAGCCCTCCACAGTGTTGTCGGTCCACGAAGATGTCTCCTCTTGACTCCTCGCTCGTATAGAGGGTTAGGAAGCCCACAGTAATTCGGAGGAATTACCGCAGCCTCTTTCGCCCAGAGGCTCACTCGGCGTGGCGCAAGATCAGGAATTTGGATGTTTCGCAGGGTTCCATCCTCCTCTCCCGATTCCTCGCGCTCCTCGAAAATGCGGAGAGTGTCTTTTCTGCGAATGATCGTGACGTGCGACTGTTCCGTGAATGGCTGGCTAATGAGTAGCGGAATCACCTGGACGTCGTCAGGAACGATGTATACGTCAACGTCCGCTGTTGCCTCATCGACCGTCAGTACAGCTCTTGCGCTTCCCAGTGGCGTCGTCTGTCCTGATCAGTAGCCGCTAATCGTGAAAGGGTGAAGGAGTTTGTCACACCTGAACTCCAACGATATCGCGTCGCTCTCTAAGTCAAATTTGGGGGTTTTACGTGCCAAACCAACGACGGGCATCTGGCACGCCCCAGCGGAGGACTGAGGATTAATTTGGACCACCTGGGGATCTTTTGACGTGCAACCGAAAGCTCGGTTACACGGCGCCTTCTCCGCAATCAGCCTCCGTCAGATTGCGGGCACCTCGGCCGGGATTCGAACCCGCCACATGGGGATCCGTAGGCCAGCGCTCTCGCCTCGGAGCCACCGAGGCGGCTTGCGTCGCTCTCTCAAAGAGTCACACATTGGCTGCCCGTATCCACGAAAGCGTTGACCTCCTTTCCGTTTAAGTGCGCCTTCATCAAACACTTCGCGTTGGTGTCGGTTGTCTTTTTGGCTGACTTCCCGTGCTTGCCCGCCTGGGTGAGGACGGCTCCCGGTTTTGGAGGTGTGTCCGACGTGCCAGGTCTCAGGCGGCAGTCTTTCGATTCGTGTCCTGTTCGATTGCACAGGTCGCAACGGAGACGTCGTTGCGGCCTCGGGCAATTCATTGAGAGATGTCCAAGCTCCGAGCAGTTGTAGCAGCGAGGACCCTTTTTCTCTTTGCTGGGTTTGTTCGTGCGGAACCTAGGAGAATCGGGGACGGCATGTCGCGAAGCCTCGGGGCCCAACTTGTTCGAAGCGCTCTTCGTTGCCGACGATCTTTTCGTGTTGAGGAGGTGCTCCTCCATTCGCTTCATGCAGACGAGAAGATTCTCCGGGGTTTCAAACGTCTGGGTGCTGAGGGCCCGTACCGCTTCCTCGTCGTTCAGGCCCGTTATCAGGTAGTCGACGCAGACGGAGTCGGGGAGTCCGCACAGTCGGGCCTTCGCAAGCTTGTCGTAGAAGTAGGCGTCCAGCCGTTCGCCGCGGTGCCTCTGCCTGGCCTCCATGTCACGGTGGAGCTGCCGGTGACCCACCGTAGACGGGAACGCTCTCCTCAGCTCCTCCTTCCACTCAGCCCAAGTCCGTCGCGTTGTTGCCAGGGCATCGTACCAAACCTTGGCCACGCCCTCAAGTTCCACCAAGGCGAAACAAGAAGTCTGCTGGTCTGTCCAGCCGTATGCCGCTGCCAGGTCGTCGATCTTGTTGACCCATGGTTGTGCCGAAGGGATCGTTTTTGTCGCTGGGTCGAAGGTTGGCACCAGCTTGCCGCTGACCGACGCCAGATGGCTCGTCGTGGTGTCACGCTGGGCCGCCAAACCCGCGATGCCGCTAATCGCCTCCCGGACTGCAACTTGCACGGCGGCCTCCATAATAGCCTGGAAGTCCGTTGCCGTCGCCGAAGGACTCGGAGGAGACACACCGTTGGTTTCTGGTGTTCCTGGTGTAGCCGGCAACTTCAGTCGATGTCGGAAGACCGTTTGGACTCGGAGGGAGTGGCACCTTCGGAGCGTCACTCTGGCCGTGAACTTCACCGGAGATGTTGACGTCCTTCCTTGAAGTACTTGCCACGTTGTGAGCATGCTGTCCAGCCCTTTTGTCGTCTTTCTTCTTCATCGTGATAAGTTAAATCCGGTCTTGATTCGGGATTATCGAGATTGTCGGTATTCTCCCACTTCTGATTTGTTAGAATATTCGGTCCAATTAAATAATCATTTCTAGTGCGATTCCTTTTAACTGTTTATTCAGATTCAAATTTAAAAGGTTACACTGATTACATAAGGGAATACATGAGAATGAGCCGTCCGCAAAACGGTGCGTCGGGCTCGCCGTCTCGGAAGGAATGCCCTTCTCCATAAGCGAGGGCGGTCGCCTCCGTAACGCCTGCTTGCAGGCCCGCGCGCGCGGCTCGGGTTTCACGGCAGAGAGGCCCCCGTCTTGGGGGCTCGGGGATCCTCCAGGGACCGTATAGGAACTTCTGTCTGGGAGCAGCCGGGGTCGGAGGCCACCTACGAGCTTTTGACTTGTTTTCCGATTTAAATCTCCTGATGGCTAACACAGTTTAGTGGCTAGCTGGGGACCTTGTGTCTGCGAGCGGTGAATGTTGTTTTTTGCTCTTGTAGGAACTGGAGTAAAATATATTTTTCCAGGATTTCGGACAACGAACTAGTTACTCAAGCTTCTGACAAGTTGAATAGGGGCTTGGCCACTATAAACCCAACAAACAAGATGATCTGTAGGGTTCCTAGTTGTCTTAATTAGCTCTAATAGCATCAAAACCTTCGTTTTGAGTGGCTACATTATCTGTGTAATGAGGGCGGTGTTTGATGCTCAAACATAACGTCCAGTTAAACTGCCATGCGGAGAGTTCTGCCCCGAATCACTTGTGCCCTTCATTAACATCGCCGCTCACGCAACGCGCGCAGTTCCAGATGCACCTGCCAGTGTCCGCTGCGCGAGGAGAGAGGAAAAAGCCTCAAGATTCAGTGGGACGAGCCTCAGCGAACGAATGGAATCTTAACGCACTACCGGGTATGTTCTTTTTTCACAATAAGCCGCATCGTGCTTGTTTGCGTGTCTATCTACTGACGGAACTATTCCGATCGCTAGACATTTATTAGTTAACTAGAAAACTTTCAAGTCCTCAGTAGTCACACCCTAGTACTGCACTTTACCTAGTTACGCCAGGAAAATTAACTAATTACGCAGCACTGTTACATCTCAGCAACAGGCAAACCTATATTATTGGCCATGTGACATGTATACTTACGGCAGTTTGCACTATATAGATATCCTGGGAAGTGCAGAAAATAATTATGTTTGTATTAAATTATTGATCACCTTATTCCTGATAAACGTCAAAAACCAGGGTCGGAAGCAGAAAGAAATTCGGTTCTCTTTCATTCCAGTTTTCTTGTGGCCATTCAGTTCTTTGTCAGGCTTTCCTCGCACAATGACGCCAATATACGGTCGCCCTTGATACATATAAAATCGACGGGTAGCTAGATAAATTTACATTCTGCAGCAAGTTTAAAGCGCCTTACCTCATTACCTACAAGCAAGCTCGTTCGCCGACATTAGCTTATAGACGTTGCACCCTTGGTACCCGTTCTTGAAACAAAGAAGCATCTGCGTAATCGTCGTCCCACAACCAGTGCCTTAGCGCCTAATGTGGCCTCGGAGACATGACACATCAGAAGCATATCAGAGAAACGAGTTCACGTTTTGAGAAATACGAATTTGATCCCAAACAGGTATGATGTAATCATGGTTTAGGCACAGAAAATAGACTCTTAGACAAGTTGGTCTCTTCGAGGTGTATTGAGTAAACTATGTCATTTTCCTTTTCTCGGTTCAGGTGAACGTATCTCTGACACATTCGTTCAGCAGTTCGGTGAATGCCAGCACCCGTCCCAGGGCGGTGGTTCTCGAAGATCTCACCACGAGAGAGTACACCCTGAGTGATCTCAACCCGGGAACCACCTACAGGGTGTGCGTGCAGGCCAGCACAAGCGCCGGTTTCGGTGACGCCGTATGCGACCTTATCTCCACTAGAGCTGCAGGTAAAACTCGCGACTCAGAAAGGCTATTGTCTGTATTCTCCCTCACTCTACCCTGTTTACGGTTACGTGTGTAAATTTTCGTTGATCGCTTCAACTCTGCGAATGCTTTTGAGTTAGAATTGTTGAAAGAAGAACGCTGCAGATAAACTTTTTAGAGAATAATGTGGAATGAACGACGATCAGTGCTATCCGATGTTGAAAAATAAGAAATTAGACTCGATAAATCAAACGATACTGCCATTATGAACAATGCACAACTTGACTCTCTTCCTGTCATGGAAGGATTTTGGTACTTTCTTCTAACTGAGCTCGAATCGTACCTGCAACATGAACCGAAGAATTCCTTTAAATATTTTCACCTAAACACACAGTCAGCGAAAAATAAGACCGATGACCTAGAAGCCTTTTTTTCCCAGTTGAACTTCAGCTTTGACATGATAATGTTCTTTGAAACCTGGTATACCGATAACGCTGATGCCTTTACACTGAGGACGTATAGTAACTACCGTCTTTATCGCAGCGCACGTCGGGGAGCGTGTGTGTGTATGCTTATAAAAAACATATAGACTGTGAAATAGTATCAAGGTTTACGTGCGAAACCCAAGATTACGAAGTGCTAACTCGGCGTGCAAAAACCACTATTTTTTTCTGTTATTTACTGACCGCCTAGTGGAAAATTCAGGGTATTATTAGATTTTCTGGAGGTTTCTAGTTTTTGTGAATGATAGTAAATACAACGTGATATGTGGAGGGGATTTTAATATAGCTATGTTAGGTGATACCGACATGGCAAGAGAAATGGATGTAAGGATAAAAATCAAAGGATGCCTCAATGTAATAACTAAACCCACACGAATTACCGCATCTACCCTGACACTGATTGATCTCTTTTTTTACAAATTTCGAATCTGAAAACATTAAATCCGGGATTATATATTCCAAGATAAGCGACCACCTTTCCGGTATTTCTTTCTGTAGCGGGTAAGTACGATATCAAAGACGACTGCAAACGAAACCGCTTTTTCCAAGACGTTTCCACACATCGTTTAGACGCATTTAGGAAAGAACTCTCCGCCATAAGTTGGGATTTTTTATTTAATTTGAAAGATGCTAATGAAGCGTACGGTGCCTTTTTGAGGGAAGTTAGGCGTTTATACGCGCATCACTTTCCTTGTAAGACTTTGAGATTATCCAAAAAATACGTAAGCCATGGATAACCCAAGAAATTGTAAAAGAAATTCGCATAAAACGCGTCCTATATTAAAAATTTCTAAAATATCGGGACATAAATGACTTAAGATTTTCAAGTATTTTCGCAACAAATTGACGAAAAGATTGCGCTCTGCAAAAGCAGAGTATCTCGAAAGTTAATTTCTTTCCACTTCGGGTAACAATGAAATAACTTGGGAAAAAATTAATTCAGTGATAAATCGAAATACAGTGCCAAAACCAATTTAAACGCTTATAAAGGGTGATCGGCAACTTAGTGGCTTAGAAATAGTCACTGAATTCAATTACTTCTTCGTACATATTTCTGATAACATAGTTTACGGCACGTGTGGAGAAGCTTCTTTGCCTTCCAAGCTCATAAACAGTAACTCAGTTTCCCATAGCCCTACGGACGAAGCTGAGGTAATCTCAAAGTAGTGGCAATTAAAAACTAGCTGCAGTGCGGACTGTGATAACATTCAGGTTCGCCCTATCAAACACGTAATAGATCTGATAGTTCCTTGTTTGTGGCATATCTCCAACCTTTGCTTTAAAAGCTGGAGTGTTCCCAAAACGTATGCAAGTCGCTAGAGTGTCTGTTATACACAGAAAAAGGTAACAAAAATGATCTTGGTAACTATGGGCCTATTTCTATCCTACCTCTCTTTTCAAAAGGATTCGATAAGCTATTGCATGATCGTTTGACAGTATTTCTTAATAAACACGATGTGCTCATTCCCAGTCAATTCGGCTTCCGTAAAAATCATTCTACTGAATCTGCTTTACTTACTAAAAATGAATTCACTTTGCAGAACTTTGAAAATTGTACTTGGGGTCTTCATTGATTTCACAAAGGCTTTCAATCTGCTGAACCACAAAATACTACTTCATAAACTCGAGCGCTACGGTGTGCGAGGACACGCCCTTTCTCTGCTCAGTTCCTATTTACAGTACAGACATCAATACGTTAGCATAAATGGACGCTGCTCGAAAGTAAAGCCCATTCTCTCGGGTGTTCCACAGGAAAGTATACTTGGCCCTCTTCTTTTAATATTTATAATAATGATACAACCAGCATTAATTTGAACGCAAAGTATGTTACATACGCAGATGATACTAGCCTGTTTTTTCCTGCTGAACAACCCGATGAGTATAACTATAGCAAATCATACCTTCTTAAACCTGCACGAATGGGCGTCGAGAAACTTCTTGAAGATGAATACTGCAGAAATCAAGGCAGTCCTTTTTCGCCCGAAAAATAAAGTAATGTATATTTGGAAACAGGTTCGATACAACTCATGCATTATTGAATTAACAAACTCGTTTAAAACCCTTGGAGTGTTGTTTGCGGAGGACATGACTTGGGGGGGATAAGCAGATACAGTCTGTTACATCTAGATTAGCGCAGACAGACGGTCTAGTACGACGTTACACCTCCACACTTCCTACAAAAGTTAAATTATTACTGTACAACTCTCTGGTTTACTCGCATATTAGTTATTGCTATCTTGTGTGGGGCACAACCACGATTATTTACCAAGAAAGAATTCACGTATTGCAGAAGAAAATGTTGCGCTCTGTTTGTAATACCTGGTTGCCATGCTTCGCCGTGGTTTGAGAGACTTTCTATTATAAACATTTTTGATTTGTATTCCTATAGGTTCAGTGAGAGGTTTCGATCAAAATTAAAGCGTAACATGCAAAATCTATAATCACTGGCTTCTTTAACTAGAAACGATCCTGCTTACTCAACCCGTCATAGCGAATACTGGAGGGTGGATATACGTAGAACTAATCAAGGAACCCAAATGCTCAAATACTTCCCTTTTAAAACTCTGAACGATCATATTGATCACAAAATAGATTTGATTAATACTACATTATACAACCTAAGGTCAATGTATCTGTAGTTCTATAGAGCTCTGCTTGCTACAGGTGGTGTTTACATCTTTCAACACGAAAGATATATTTTGTGTATCTCATGGAGGTGAATATTCTTGTTTTTGTTTACTTGCTTTTTTGGTGCTTGATGTCGCATGTTTGCGGTTGAAATTGCATTATGATACATGTTTTTAGAAACTCTTTAGATACTTATATTCTTTGACAAAGCTGTCTTCGGAGTGTTTGCGGTCTGTTTCTGAAATTGTTTGTTTACCACGTAAAGCAACTAAGTGCATGTTTTAGAAATCTCTAGATCTTTTAACTTTGTGACATGCTTTCTCTGAGATATTTGTATTTTTTTCATTGCTGCCACTATAAGGGGGCCGAAGGCTCATCAAGCTGCCTGTGTTTAGCTTTTTCTCTCGGTCTCCGCCATCAAGTGAATGGAAATAAACGGATTTATATAAATGGTTTGCAAGCGGAATGCTGCAAAAGGTCATTTACTTTGCTTTACTGATCGGCGCTTGATCTTCTGTCAATTATATGCGGCAAACTCCTACTCCAGGTGCGTGTTCATAACAGGGAGAAATACTGAAGGAACAGAAGACAACAAAATTAAAAGAGCCTGGCACAGTTTGCTTAAGTATTTATTATTTATTTCAGTACGGAAAACTGTGTATTGTACCATTTTTTTTCTTATCTCTGTAACAAACACATATTCTTGAAAGGGATGATTGTAATCTCTGAGCTTTTCAAGATACTATAACTTCATCAATGGGTATATCTCGGTGATATTTTATCCGTCATACTAATTGTTTGTTTCGTGTTTCTATAATAAAAAACAAAAATTTCGATAAGCGACTTATATGTCAGATATAGTTATTTGCCTGGTCTAATTTATGGAACCTGCCATGATTGGTCAGCAATGAACGTTCACCAAACTCTCCGCAGATCCTGTGGTACCAACGGAACCAAGGGTGAATGGCATCGTGAACAGCACCATCAACATAACCTTGAATTCGGTCGACTTCGTGAAGGGCCCCATAACGTAAGCTTACCGACCTTTCTTCAAAATGCGCTCGTTGTTCGTGTGCAGCATGCGGTGCAAGGTAACCTGGGTAGCCTTGCAATTGCACGTGATTTTCCGCTCGTGCAGAGATGTAGTAATCTGCGGCGGCCAGATACGTTCTTGGCTGTAGCCTGTTCCTGTGTAGATAGAATTATATTGCCTTGTCGTGTCTGTTAGCAGAATCTGACAGACAATAGAAGGAAAGCCACGTGCATTCGCTTTGCTTAGGATACTTCCTTTTTTTCAACGGTGGCAAATAAACACGAGGCCCATGGCGGTGTTTCTGCTGTCGGCAATTAAACAACAAGATATCACGCCAATTCGTTAGCAGTCCTTGTCGCAAGGTATGAGCACAGATGCTTCGCTGTTTTGAATATTTTTTTTTCGCATGAGCAGGAAAACATAAAGAGATGAGTACTGCGCACGTGCAGTACGCGCGTCTTCTGTAGACCATGATCATGATGGTACATTTAAGAAGGGACCGCTGAGAAGTCTTATATGTTTTATATTACCGCGAGCGCAGCTGACCAAAGAGGCAGCGCGTTCGTCGCCTGAGGATTCCACTTCCGGACGCGATAGCGAGCGGACGTGATATGAATCGCTCTCCGTCATCGGGGGCGGCCGAGCCCGGCCGCGGTGATAACGGTGTTACCCTTTTGCCAAAGGACTATAGGCTTCAACTGCCTCCGCTGCCGACCGGGGAAACGGCGAAACTCAGCGTGGTACTTCACGCTGACCTTGAAGGACGCCCCTACCGGATTGAGGATTTTAGGCAGCCGTTGCACCAGGTGGGCATTCTGTCGGATGTGGCAGGTCTGGGTGCCTACCAGATGAGTCACGTCTGGCTGCTCAAGTTGCGCACGCCGGAGGCGAAGGCGAAACTGCTGGAGGCCGGAAGTCTGCAGGTAAAAGGCAAGCTGTGCCACGTCGTCGACCCCAGCCGAAGGGAGCTGCGTATAAAGCTCCACTGGGTGACCTTTGACGTCCCGGTGGACTCTGTGCGACGGGCCTTCGAGCCGTACGGGTCTGTCAAGGATATCACTCGGGAGACCTGGAAGGTTGATAGGCTTCGTGGACGTCGAGTCTACAACGCTGGCCGTGCGGATGACGTTGAACGAAGGCGTACCGTTGGAGAGCCTCCCACACCAGCTTCGGATTGGTGGAGGCACGGTCCTGGTCGTCGTCCCCGGACGCGCACCGATATGCCTGCGCTGCCGGCGCACTGGCCATATACGTCGAGACTGCAGAGCGCCTCGGTGCTCGCAGTGCCGGGCCTTCGGACATGAAACCAAGGACTGCGTCAAGACGTACGCCCGGGTCACCGGCAGCAACACCGACACGGTAGCATCCGAACTGGTGATGGACGAGGACGAGGCTGAGATGGCAGCCGCACCGTCGACTTCACTGGCCCAGCAACCACGCAACGAGGCGGCAGCGGCCAGCTCAATACCAGGACCGGTGGCACCGGAACTTCCGCACGAGGCACCGAGAGGAAAGATGGACACCGAGGCGAGCCAAGACGTTGGGCCTGATCAAGCCACAGAGACTTCTAGCACCCCGGCGGGACCCGCGCAACGAGAAGACACCGTAGTCTCTAAGGACGACGACCAGAGCAACGCCATGGACGTCGTGACGGGGAGCGCGAAACGGGCGCTGGAGGACCCACCTTCAGGCCGGGGGAGGCTCAGCTGAGGCGCCTAGAACGCGAGTGGTGTGGCAAGGTGGGACGTTTCAAGACCCAGTCTGCGCCTTTAACGCGTAACAAGGAGCAGATGCAGTAAGTCTTGTCGACACGTCACTGACTGACCTTGTAAGTTCTGTGTTCTCCACCGGGCTTCCACCTAAAGCTTATGCTTGAAAGACCCCTACGTGTGGGCACTATAAATGTGCGGGGTCTATGTTCCAGACGCCGGCAATGTCAGCTGAGCCGCCTGTTTGCCGATAAAAACCTCGACATTGTCGCAGTACAGGAATCAAAGATAGAAAGTGAAGACCGCACGGAGAGCATGGTGCAGGTTTTCGGGTCACAGTACAATGTGTGCGTTAGCCACGCAGTTGGGATGTCTGGAGGGTGTTTGGTGTTCCTTAAAAAGTCTATTGGAAAGGTTGATCAAGTTATTAGTTGTGAGTCGGGTAGGATGGTACTTTGTGATTTTTCTTATTGTTGTTCCACTTTTCGCGTTGTGTGTATTTATGCTCCTAACCGGGTTGAGGAAAGACGGGTGTTTTTTGAAAATATTACGAAGTATATTCAAACAGATCGCCTAGTCATTTTGTTGGGGGACTTTAACTGCGTTTGTTCACCAGAAGATAGATCGAACGGAGCACGATATAGAGATGCCAGTTCTGAATACTTGTGCGATATGATGCAGCGGTGTGAACTGGAAGACGTTGCTCACTATTCATCAAGTGCAAGGAGCCTACAGTTTACACACTTCCAAGGAGCGAGCCACGCGCGTTTAGACAGGGCCTACGTTTCCCTCGAACTTATCGCGATAAGCAAAAATTACGCAGTGGATCACGTGTCTTTTAGCGATCACTGCCTCGTTTCTTTTATGTTGTCCTCTTCCCCGGACGCTAACAAGAAATTCAGTTGGGAATTGTGGAAATTTAATACTAAGTTATTAGATGACGATATCTTCGTAGGTAGTGTTCGGGAAAATCTCGGCTCTTTGACTCGCGCAGAGGATGGTATCGGCGCAAAATGGGAATGTTTTAAACAAGAGATAAAAATGAGTGCCATCGAAAGATCTAGTTTTTTAAAACACGAGGAAACGAAATACATAAGAGAGCTAAGCCACCTGCTACAAGAGTTAACGCGCCAAGAATGTCGTTCACCAGGTCTGTTTTCAGAAGACATAATCAAGTTGAAAAAGCAACTCGAGGCTCTTGATACCGAACGCTATAAGGGAGCCATGGTGCGATCGCGTTTGAAACGGTTATCGCTTGGCGAGATACCAACGAAACGAGCTTTGGGAATGGAAAAGAAGTACGCGCGGGGAAATGATATAAGCGAAATTTTGTATCGAGGAGTTTTGTCTAGTGATAGAGCAACCGTGGAACGCGCGTTCGTCGAATATTATCAGGAGCTTTTCAGTTATCGCGCGCCAAAGCTGACGGAGTTTGAAAGGCTTTATCTGCCGCTAATGACGAAGCTAGACGAGGACCTTAAAGAAAAACTAGAACAGCCGATACTCTTGGGCGAAGTTGAAAAAGCGATAGACCATTTGCAGCCCGGAAAATCGCCTGGACCGGATGGCCTGGGAGCGGAATTTTATAAATCCTTCAAAGACCAAATTGCACCTTTATTGCTTCGAGTGTTTAGTGAAGCGTACCGTCTTAAAGCTTTGCCTCCGTCCTTTCTATGTACCCATACGATTTTAATTCCCAAGTGTGACGACCACGTGAAGCTCCGCCAAGTAGGATCCTATCGTCCTATAACACTGACCAATGTTGATTACAAAATTTTAATGAAGGTGTTAGCAGAACGGCTACAGAGCGTTATAAGTGTTATAGTCGGTCCGCATCAAACATGTGGTATCAAGGGGAGAAGTATCGTCACGAATGTACATGTTGCGCGTTCCATCCTAGAATGTTGTGATGCGATGGACCGAAGGGTCGCAGTGTTACAGATAGACCTCGAAAAAGCTTTTGATCGGGTGTCCCACGATATTCTTTTTTCGATTTTGAAGCATGTTAATTTGGGATCAGTTTTGTGTGATGGCGTGCGCATGGCATACCGTAACTGCGCCACCAGTTTAGTTATCAACAAGCGTGTTAGCGAACGGATTCGCCTTTTTTCATCAGTGCGACAAGGTTGCCCACTTTCGCCGCTGCTTTTTTGTATCTTCTTGGAGCCTTACTGTTTAAGTGTTATACGCGATAGTTATGTGAAAGGATTTTGTTTGCAAGCGAGCGAAGTTCGTCTGCTGTCATACGCGGATGACGTAGCTATTTTTGTACCGACAAGGAAAGTGTGAAAAGAGCCATTGATCTAACTAAGGTTTTTGTGAGCACACGTGTAGTTCAGTGAACTGGCACAAGTGTACCGGGTTTTGGCACGGCGACTGGCCGTCAGCGCCAATGGTGTTTGAACGCATTGTCTGGTCTGCCACGCCCGTGCGTTATCTTGGCGTGCCTTTGGAGCACTACCGAAACAATGAGGAGTACTGGCGCGAGGAAACAGAAGCCTTGCGCTCAAGGGCGACCAAGTGGGGGGAAACTGTTTGTCTATGTTTGCGCGGGCCACAGTATGCAACATTTTTTTATGGCGAAGCTGTGGTACGTGCTACAGGTGCTGCACTGTTCACGGAGTAACATTCAACGTATGCACCGAGTGTTTGCGGTTTTTATATGGAATTCGGTTTGGGAGCGAACTAGTCGAACAAACATTTTCCGCCGAGTCAAAACGGGAGGCCTTGGCCTTTCTCATTTATTCATCAGGCAGCTCGTGAACAGGTTTATTTTCCTCCGGGACCAAAGGGACCCATTTATACGTACCGTGATTCAAGTGAGGTTACGAGACGTGATGCCCGAGTTTATTGTGGCGTCGAGTGGCTACAGCGGCCTGATTCGAGGGTATTTAAAGGAAGTCATCGACGCATACAGGTTTTTAAGAGCGCGGTTTTCGCTAGAATATTTGTCAGGGGTGCCCCGTAAACGGTTGACGAGAGATCTGACCGATTCGCTGTTTCCCGTCCCCGTGTACCGATCCTTGTACAGTGCCGCACCAGGACAAGACGTTTTAAAAAGAGTCAAGAAAATGATAGTCCCCGCATGTGCGAAAACGTTTTTCTTTAAACTGCACAGTGAAACGCTCCCTGTCAAGGCCTGGTTAGTGTCCAAGGGCATACCAGTAGCATGGTCTGAAAACTGCTTGCTGTGTAAAAAACCCGAAACCATAGAACATGTATTCCTAGATTGCTGGGATGCGGTGTTTTTTTGGGACATCCTCCAAAGAACTTTAAAAAAGATCTCCCGTTAACGCCGTATGGCATACGATACTTGTATGTGGAAGGTGGCGACATAGTTCCCTATGACATGTTTATGCTCATTGCACTGCATAGTCTGTGGCAATGTCGTATGGCGGTACGGCACGCAGATGTTAATGTGCGTCCTGTTCATAGGTATTTCGTTGAAAGCATGTGTTACCTGAAAGAAATTTATAAGGTGCAGCAGCCACTTCCTGACTGGCTGCCACTGGTTGAAAAGCTTGCGACCCTCAAAGATCTCTGACGATTTGTATTCTGTGTTACTTTCCCCATTAGCCAAATCGGCTCATGTTTTAACCTTTTACTGAAGTGAACCTGTAAAACAAAACAGGCAATAAAGAAAAAAAGAAAAAAAGCGCTCGTGGCCTAACGGTTATCGCGCGTCCCTTCTACGCAGAAAGCCAGGGTTCGATTCCTGGAAGCGGCGCATCTTTTGTTTATTCCTCCAAACTAGTATTCTGGTAAATTCGAGAATCCTGTTGCTTAAGTTCGAGGTCCGAATGTTCTACCCGTCGAACTTTCTACGCCTATTATTCCAGAAGCCCACGCATGTAGTACATAGGGGCTCCGCGTGGCGAGCCGCAGTCAGTCCCGCCCAAGCGTTCGACTCTGCTGCTACGCCGACTTCGACGCCCGCGACGCTCTGTTGTTATCTTCTGTTTCTTTTTGTTTTGGGCACAAGTTCGCCCCCATTAAACGTTTCAGTATTCTCAGTTATTTCTTGTTTGTCACCTCGTCATTCGTGACAACATGTGCTTCTAGGAAACTGTGAATAAACAGAGACACCTGTCCACACTACTGAACTGCGGCTCTCGGGCCGACAATGCTCACTGTTTCTTTTTGTTTGTTTTTCTTACAGAGCATATTATGTTTTTGTAGTACGAGGATCTCAGGACGTTGATGGACCGGTCGTTCCTGTCAACTTCAGCCGCGCCCAAGAGATGCAGCTGGGTTACTACTACGGCGGCGATGTTCAGTCCCGAGGAAGTCCGGGAACTGTCCGACTTTGTGCTGGGTGCAGGGAACGTCGTCGGTGGCTTCGAGAACCCGCCTCTCACTGAATCGACGCCTTATCGGATCGGTCTCCTCGTAGCGAGCAACTTTTCTGATGTAAGGCACACCCCATCCACACACGCATAAGCACTGCAGGGGCATTATGTCAAACGTAGTTTAAAGGTATAGATCAGCTACGGTTCTGCGTTCCAATCTCTATAAAAAAAATTCCAGCTCAAGTAAATTTAAAAAAAAAACGATTTCTTTTTATTAGAAGATGAATAAAAGCTTTCTTTATTGTTAAGGGTGCTTTACATGTTATGAACATTAATTAAAGTTGTTGCTCAATATTTTCTCAAAGTTATAAATTTAGGAACTGGGAAGATTGAACGAAAAAAAAAGCCTTGCTTTTCTGACCTCATATAAAACGAACAAAATTATAGAAAATCATAGCGGTTCATTCAATATCAGTGCTATTTTGAAATTATAAGGAAAACGTTGGTAACAATTCCCCTTGAAATATTCATCTTGCCACTATTTAACATGAAATATGAAAAAGACCACCAAACATTTAGCTCAATTTAGATAAATACTGCTCAAGACACCTTGCAGGTTGCAGGTTATTCGCGACTCCAGCGAACTATAGGCGGCGCGCTGGTCAGGCAAAATGGCGGACGAAAGGAGGTCGTTTTCGTCGCTCAACACGCGGACCACCATAAATGTCTTGCACTGCAGCGTAAAATCGGTGTTACAAATGCAAGCAAAGCGATTTTTCGACGGTAGAAACCTTCTTCTAGTCAGTGCGTAGGAATGACACGGCGGAAGCATAAAAATAATTACTGGGAACGATGTTTGTTTCTATGCTGCCTATACGAGAACCAAGCAGCGATAGCAGACGACAGAGTTGAAACGACCTCCTCTCTGAGCTTCTCGGCGTTGCCGCTACGCGGCGTCGATTTCGCTAGAGTCGCGAATAGGCACAAACCTATAACCTACAAAACGGGCATCAGTTTTTTTCTTCATGCACTAGCGATTGCAGAAGCAATATACAATGTCACCAAGCGTTCCACGTATGCGTGACGCCATCATAATTTTAGTTCATAGGAAACAGGCGGCAGTGCACGAGACGTCTTGAGCCGTTACGTGCTTTGCACACGCAGAGCTCCAGCAAGGTCATCGCAAGTGCAGAAAGACTAATGTTCACGGCATGAATCGCGGCAGCAGTGGCGTAGCCGAACGGGCTGGTGCAGAGGCATGGTGAGATAGGTCTATTGGATGAAGAAGAGAAGCATTCATCCTCTCAACTTCAGCGAGAATAAGCGACCATGTGGTGGAGCACCACATGGTCGCTTATTCCGTTGCAGCGGATATTGTTTAAAGTTTGGCGTTTCCCGTGACCACAGCCATTGGACAGGAACCTCAACTCAGGCCTTCTTGAATGTAATCGAGCTCAAGTGAACTGCTCAAGCAGTACCTGTGTAATTCAAACATCGTCAGTTTCGGCTGATCCCCGTCACTACGTCAGCATCAGATTATCCTGACTATAGGGTGTATTCCCTGGCAGCCACAGCAGTGTGCGTAGCTGCTCAGTGGGTGCTGACGGCGAGCTTCTAGCAGAGCGTTTGCAACGTGCATTCCGCACCATTAATATGCCGTTCTTGGGAACCTATGAGTATGAGCTAGTTTTTTGAGCATGCCCAGTGAAAGTGCTCGCAGGTATGGCGTCCAGTGATTGAATATCCACTATACTTTATTAGCACGTGTTTCAGTACGCTTGGGCAGAGGGCCCAACTTTGGAACACAATATCCCTTCCAGGTCCTTTAGTATTGTCACTAATAGTTTACATTTATTTACAATTCAGTTTTCTCGGCAAGAGGCACACTCCCTGTGTCGTACAACTAATGGCGTTCCGCGTATCTCGTAACTGGCATGAGGGATAAAGTTTAATGAAGAAACTGGAAGGCTGTAACTGAAGAATGAGCTGGAAACTAGCAATTTACTTTAAATTATTGTAATACTTCGCGCATGCGGGAGTAATACAGATTAGTAGGCACCGCTAAATACTACTCAGAATCACTCCTAACGTTAATAACCGTTAGTTTTTCTTTCTAAGCAATGACAGTCGGCCAATGAATTCGAGATATATGAGCATCGTTCATTCCCTTAAAACGGAGCCAGAACAAGCGACTACGTAGCCTGGTGTCTATCCTATGCCGCCAGGGTTAAAGGGGTCATAAAACGATATCGGGTTGGAATGTTCATGACTTTACAAACGCGTATTGGTCCGGGTCTGGCCCATGTATACTCTCACCGACCGGTACTGATTCAGAAGCTTCTTAGTCGCGTTAACATTGCGAAGGTAAAAAGGGCAAGATTTATTTCAGCTCTTGCCTACACTCTTAGAAAAAAGGGTAACTATAGTCCTCCTAAAGGGAGGAACGCTCTTGACATGTATGTTCCTTCAGAAGAGGAGAAACTTTCGTTCCTGAAATCAGGTAGCAGAAGTTACCTGTCGCTCGCATATTGTCACGAATGACGAGGTGACAAACAAGGAATAACTGAGGAAACTGAAACGTTTAATGGGGGCGAACTTGTGCCCAAAATAAAGAAGGAAACAAAAGATAACAGCAGAGCGTCGCGGGCGTCGAAATCGGCGAAAGAGCAGAATCGAACGCTGGGGCGAAACTGACTCCGGGTTGCCACGCGGAGCCCCTTTGTACCCGCGTGGGCTTCTGAACATGCGGCGTAGAAGGTTCGGTGTGGAACATTCTAACCTCGAATCAGCAAGACGGTTCTCGAATTCACCAGAACATCACATTACAGCATTATCAAAATGTGTAGGCGCGGCCAGGAATCGAACCCTGGCCTTTTGCGTAGAAGGCGAGCGCGATAACCGTTAGCCACGGGCGCGCTGCCTACTTGGTCAGCTGCGCCCGCGGCATTATTCCCTTTAAGAAAGTGCATCGGCCCGATGCAGCACAAAGTAAAAACAAAACAAAAGAAATCCACAGCAAAAGGACAGCAGAATCGCGAGCCGCAGTTCTAGCAGTTCACAGTTCACTCGTCGACGAGGGTGGAAAGTTCTATCGTCTCGTAATACGGCTTCAGCCGCACGACGTGCACCACCTCGGGTCGCGGCTGACGTCTTGCAGATGGGCGCGTTCCGTCGGGAAGGACTTCGTAGTTCACATCGCCGAGGCGTCGGATGATCTTGTAGGGTCCAAAATAGCGTTTCAGTAGCTTTTCGCTGAGACCGCGGCGCCGCATCGGTGTCCACACCCACACCCTGTCTCCGGGCTGGAAGTGGACGGCGCGGCGCCGAAGATTGTACTGGCGAGCGTCGACACGCTGTTGATCGTGGATTCGAAGGCGGGCCAGTTGGCGTGCCTCTTCTGCCTCTGACTGACCGCGTGGGCATCGTCGCATCCGTCCTCCACTGGCTCATGGGCAGCATCGCGTCCAGCATGGTTGTCACTTTCCTGCCATGCACCAGCTCGAATGGTGTAAACCCGGCTGTTTCTTGAGCTGCGGTGTTGTAGGCGAACGTGACGTATGGTAATACCTCGTCCCACGTCTTGTGCTCTACGTCGACGTACATGGAGATCATGTCGGCGATCGTCTTGTTGAGCCGCTCCGTTAGCCCGTTGGTTCTGCGGATGGTACGCGGTGGTCCGACGATGGCTGGTGTGGCTGAGCCGAAGGATCTCTTGCGTCAGCTGAGCCAAGAACGATGACCTCGGTCGGTTATCAAGACTTCGGAGGCGCCATGTCGAAGGAGAATAGATTCGACGAAAAACTTGGCGACTTCCACCGCTGTTCCCGACGGCAGGGCTTTCTGTCTCGGCGTATCGCGTAAGATAATCGGTCGCGACAATAATCCAGCGGTTTCCTTGCGTCGATGTTGGGAATGGCCCGGGTAAATCCATTCCGACCCGCTGGAAAGGCGTGGTCGGGGCAGATATCGGCTGCAGGAGATCCTGCTGGCTTCGTCGGAGGCTTCGTACGTCGTTGGCACCGCGGCACGACCGTGGTATACAAATGGACGGTTTTCGGAGTTCTCGGCCAGTAGTACTTGTCACGAATCCGGGCGAGTATCCCGCTGCAGCGCCAAGGTGTCCAGCCGTCGGGTCGTCGTGGCAAGCTTGCAAAAATATCTTCTCGCAAGCTGGCAGGAACAACCAACAGCCAGGCAGGGTTGCTGGTTCCGAAGTTCTTCTTGAAAAGCACGCCTCGCCGCAGAACGTAGGCTTGACAAGTCTCGGGCCAAGAATCGACGGAACAGAACTTCCTGACCTTCGTAGGTGCTCGATCACGGCGCGAAGTTCCGGGGTCGTCTCGCTGAAGTGCTCCCATGTCGGTATCCGTAATTGCCCGAGAAAACGGGCGTCATCGATCGTCGTCGGTGCTGTCGGGAGGATATTCGACTGGGGCCCTGACAAACAATCGGCGTCATTATGTTTGCGGCCAGACTTGTGCACAATTGTCACGTCGAATTCTTGCAGTCGAAGGCTCCAGCGAGCAAGCGTCCTGACGGGTCCCTGAGATTAGGCGAGCCAACAGAGAGCGTGGTGGTCCGTGACAACGCGGAACGGGATCCTGCACAGGTAGCGGGCGGAACTTGGTTATCGCCCAGACGACAGCGAGACATTCTCTTGTCGGTCGTTGAATAATTTTTTCGCTTCAGACAGCGCCCGGCTTGCGTAAGCGATTACTCGCTCTGCCCCTTCCTGTCGCTGAACGAGTACTGCACCGAGACCGGTATTGCTGGCGTCCGTGTGGATTTCTCGTTCCTGCCGACTGATCGAAACGCCCGAGGATAGGGGCGACTGGAGCCTCGCTTGAGTTCGTCGAACGCTTGTTCTTGCTCCTTTCCCCACTGGAACTGCGTCGTCGTCCTTCGTCAGATGCGTCAGCGGTGCAGTAACCGTGCAAAGTCACGAACAAAACGTCTGTAGTAGGCGCACAGCCCAAGGAATCTCCGGACGGCCTTTTTGTCTGATGGTTTGGGGAATTCGGCGACAGCGGACGTCTTTGCAGGATCAGGCTTACCCCTGAGCACTTCCACGACGTGGTCTGAGAATTTCAGCTCACCATAGGCGAACACGACACTCGGAAGGCTTGAGGGTCAACCCAGCAGCCTTGAAGGCCCGTACGCACGGCTCTCGCAGTCGTCTCAGGTGCTCGTCGAATTCGCTCGCAAATACCACAACGTCGTCGAGGTAGACGAGACAGCTCTGCCATTTCAAGCCGGAAGGACGGTGTCCATAACGCGCTGGAAGGTGGCCGGCGCTGTGCCACAGCCCGAACGGCATTACTTTAAATCGTACAGTCCGTCCGGCGTGACGAGCTGTCTTCACGATCTCGTTCGTCGACCTCAATCTGCCAGTACCCGCTCTTCAGGTCCATCGACGAACAGTGTCGACGCGGCGCAGCCGGTCCAGGGTGTCGTCGATGCGGGGCAGCGGATAGACGTCCTTTTGTTACTGCGTTCAGCCGGCGGTAGTCCACACAGAACCTCAGTGTTCCGTCTTTCTTATTCACCAAGACTACTGGGGAAGCCCCACGGACCGTTGGAGGGCTGACGATGTCGTCATCAAGCGTTTCCTGAACTTGCTTCTGGATGGCTTCCTTTCTTCACAGGAGACTCGGTACGGTGGCCGATGCACAGAAGTGCGTCGTCATCAGTAACTATTCGATGCTTCGCGACCGTCGTCTGGCGCACCTTTGATGACGTGGCAAAGCACTCATTGAACTCGGCGAGGAGGTCAGTCAGCTGTCGTCGGTGGGGAGGGGGAGGGTTGGGTCGATATCGATATCTGACGGCGTGGTTCTCTATTCTGCGGTCGGAGAGGCGTCTTCTGAGAATCACGGCGATAGCGGCTGGGTCCTGAATATCCTCGACGTAGCCCACAGTTGCCCCTTCGTAAGGTGCTGGTGACTCTTGCCGGAAGTTGGTGACAAGAGCGAGTGTACGCCCATCCCGGAGCTCGGCTGCGCCTCTTGCAATGCCAATCCCTCGTTCTAGGAGAACGTTGGACGCTTCCTTCCAGCAGGGCTACACCGCAGGTGGCTTCCGGTCCCGACGGGCACAAAGACACTCGACAGCGGCGGCAGATTGACGTGGCTGGTGAGGACTCGCACTGCGGCTAACGTCGCTTTGGGATCTTCTGCCGATGGGACAGGTTTCCAAGCGTCAGCTTGTTCTCCCGCAAGGTCGATGATGGCGCCGTATTCACACACGGTGTCCATTCTCGAGAATGACGTCCCTCGAACAGTCTTGCAGAACGACGAATTTCACAGGGCAGGTTTCACCGTGGATCTCAACGCGAGCAGTACCTGCCGACAGGTGTAATCGGATGTCCACCGGCGGTTCGTATCTGCGGTCCGTCCCACGACGTCGTAACTTCCGAAGGCGACGGAGAGTTCCACTCAAAACGGAGTAGTCTGCTCCGGTGTCGACGAGTGCCGTCGCGTCGTGGCCGTCGATGATAACGTTGAGTGTTATTCGACACCGTTGCAGAAACGTCGTTTCGCGGCGTTGCGGCGTTAGAGTGGAGTGCTCCGACGATCTTGGAGGATCTTGGCACCGTTCGTCTTCGGCAACACCACCTCCCGGCATTGCCGCGCCTAGTTTTCCCGACGGGAAGCAATGGGTGACAGGCTGTCCCGGCGAGACCGGCGGAAGGGCGATGGCGAGCGTCGGGAGACGGTGAACGGAATCCTCAGCGGGGAGACGACTCAGGAGATGAAGAGTGGCGGAGGTAGTCCTCGATGTCCCGAGGTCGCTCTCCCGAGACGCGGTCGAGGGTCGTTGGGCGCAAACCCTCGTAGGCCCAGCTGGCGGTAGGGGCATCGTCGGTAGATGTGGTCGGCTTCCCGCGTGATAGCACAACGGGCGTCGATCGGCCGTCCTCCACACGTCGGTCTTTCGCGGCGCAGCTTGTTCTGGGTGGACGTGCGCCCGATCTTCTTGGCGTCGGGAATACTGCGGCACTGGAGGCTCTACGTCGGGGTGGTGCGCCGTATACTTGTGAGCTGGGGCGGTGGTCGTCGGGTAGCTGCGGCGCAACTCAGCGTGGGCGGTTCGGGAGTGGCGCCGACGAGAACTCCTGGCTGCAGCGCCTGATGAACTTCTTCCCGGACAACCTCGGCGAGCGACAGTGAGGACGGGCGATCCGCAGCCGGGAAGTACCTTGCGGAGTTCTTCTTCCCGGACGACTTCACGGACGATCTCCCGGCAGCTGTCGGCACTGCTGGTATTCAGGTCCAGAAGGAAGCAGCGACGGCTGGAGCAGCAGGCGCCGGCGATTCGGTGGTAGTGGCTTGCCGGGCCGTCGGCGCGCGCTCGATGCTGGTGGCCTGGCTCAGCCAGTCATCGACGGTCGTCGGGGGTTGCGGACCAGGCCTCGAAAATTTCTGCCTTGACGCCACGCATGAGGACTCGAAGCTTCTTTTCCTCGGCGGCCTCCGGATCGGCTCGGGCACTTAGCCGGCAGGACGTCCTCAACAAAGCTGGTCACGCTTTCGTTGGGGCCCTGCACCCTTGTTTGAAGTAGGTCCTCTGCTCGCTGGCGACGGTGGTGGTTAACGAACGTCCGCTTCAGTTCGGCGACGCAGGACTCCCATGTAGTGAAGGAGGCTTCGTGGTTTTCAAACCAGTGCCTCGATGTACCCTCCAGCGAGAAGTACAGGTTCTGGAGGCGCTGCTCAGCCGTCCATCCGTTGTGGCGAGCTACACGTTCGTAATGCTGCAGCCAGTCTTCGACATCCTCGTAGGCTTCGCCGTGAAAGGGCGTTGGAGTGCGGGGAGCGACGGGCAGGATGACGACGGGTGCGGTGGTCATGGTCGGTATTTTCTTCCTCCGGTTTTCGGGCAGGGCCCAATTCGGGGACTGACCCCTGATCCGACGGCTTCTTCGGGCTTCGGCGTCTTCGGCGAAGGGTAGCCTTCCGGGGCTGAGCACCTCACTCGGGCGGGTTGTCTTCGTAGGGGTACGCTTTACGGGCATAGGATGGTACCCCGCACCTCCACCAAAATGTCACGAATGACGAGGTGACAAACAAGGAATAACTGAGGAAACTGAAACGTTTAATGGGGGCGAACTTGTGCCCAAAATAAAGAAGGAAACAAAAGATAACAGCAGAGCGTCGCGGGCGTCGAAATCGGCGAAAGAGCAGAATCGAACGCTGGGGCGAAACTGACTCCGGGTTGCCACGCGGAGCCCCTTTGTACCCGCGTGGGCTTCTGGAACATGCGGCGTAGAAGGTTCGACGTGTGGAACATTCTAACCTTGAATCAGCAAGACGGTTCTCGAATTCACCAGAACATCACATTACAGCATTATCAAAAATGCGTAGGCGCGGCCAGGAATCGAACCCTGGCCTTTTGCGTAAGGCGA